>KZ069317.1:60464-120645 GCA_002091845.1 Anopheles cracens
TGTTAATTGGTGAAAGTTTTGCCCAGCCAGCCAACAAAACATGATACATAAAGAAAAATGAACGTGAGCGAACGTTATGATAATGCGCTATGATTAGTTGTGTGCGAGGCCGCTCGCAAGACGGGATCATTTTGCGGGAGTGTTCCGAAACACTGACCCAAGAACAGCCATTACGCAAAACTAGCATTATCACAATCAATTACGGCGCGTCGCAGATAAAGACAGTCTAGTTCGGTGGTCTAATTACTTCGCGAAAAGTTTCCCTAACTGCACTTAGATGTTTAGTGCCCACTGTTTCGCACTCCGCGCTAAACGCTCACCGGCGCTGAGCCATTTTAAAGTTCGTCGCTTTATCTCCGCACTTGGCGCGATGCGAGCTGGGGCTGCAATTTCGGAGAACCGAGACGTCAAGACGTTTGGGTCATCGCTTGAGACGCCTGTGGAAGCTGACAAGCGTGTGACAGTTGAAGTACCGACTTGACATCTTCTTCCCGGAGGATGATCCGCAAACTTTTCACCGTCTTTCGCTCTTAGCCGCTCTCTGTTTCGTTCTATGCGAGAAGATCGTGCCTCTCACTCGCCCCAAGCCGCAAGAAGCCACACGCCACAATTACGCTGATGTGGTACCGAATAATGGTACCAACACCGACGCATCTTCATAATGGATTACTTGGAGCGCTTGAAGGGCAAACGATGGCTCGCAACAGGAGCAGACGTTTGTACGAGACTCCGGCGGAATGCAGCCTGCTCGATGTGGGTTAAAATGTTCCGAATGTTCTTATTAAATAACGTGATGGATTCCCAGTCCCTTCCGGCGTTTGTGGGCTTAAACCGTTCATCCCTCGGTGCTTTTTTGTATAAACTCAATCATCACCATCTGCTTCACATCTCCACCCGACGGCTTAACCTTCGTTGCACCGTTTCCGTAGAAAGCTTTCCAGCGATTTGAAAGACTCGTTTATCACGTCGATTCAATTAAAAGATCATACGGGAAGCAGTGCCTTACGAGCCGTGGGTGGCCTCCGCTAAGCTTCTTTCATTTTCACTTCTTTATCAGAGAGGGAAAATTCAATTCCACGCTTTCCTTCTGCACGGTGACCACCGTACGCTAATCGGCTTTCCCAATGAGCAAACAGTGGGGCTGTGTCCTAATGCTGCCAACACAATGAGGAACCACGTTCCGCGCCACCGAAACAAAGCACACACGACACGTAGGCGAATATAATCTACTACCATCGCGTAGGACGCTGTGTCGTTAGGAGGTTCTTTTTGTTTTACACCGGCCGCTACGAAACAGGAAAACACGGGTGCTGTTTTTCCGGTGTTTTACCCTCTGTTCAGCTTCCTGACCTGTCCCGTGGTGTCGGAACGATGGAAGGGAACCATATTTATACCGTGCGTGAATAAATAATGCCCTAAATATGTGCTCGCTTTTCTTTTCGTGCTGCGGGTGCTCCGGGTGTGGTCGCGTGTTTCACGTTAGCGAACGGGTCAAAACGTGAGCTCTAACACTTCTGTTGTTCCAGACGGTTTCCGGCCACCCTGAATGCTGTCGAGACGTGTCTGAGTATTCCTTTACCCATTTCAGTTGGTAAATGCAAACACTGATTAACGAATAGAAGGCTTTCTTTGTAATCTCTCAGCAGAGGATACCCTTTTTTAATTTACAACCTAAGAAACCATGAAATTGCGAGCAATAAGCAAAGTCCTAGTGGGGGAGAAAACGAGCTAAAATAAATAGAAATTGGATAAATAATTAATTTGGTAGAACATGTTATTTCTCCTATCATTATAGTTTCGTTGCTCATCAATAGAGGGCGCCATTATAGCAAAACAGCTGCGGCTCGTTTAGCCTGTGGCTGCTATGTTTTCTTTAATGAACCGATTTTTTCCAAGTGTAAGAAATGTAGCAAGAAGTCGTGAAGAAAAGAATCTAAAATATTTGAAAACGTCAGCACCACCTGTAAAACATCTTGAAACAAACAAATAATGGATCATTCTGGCAAAGCAGTGGAATTCTGAGGGTGGATCGTCTATTAGAAGACATAACTACGCTAAGCCAACATTTTGCTTTACTTCTTAGAAACACTTTCTATAGCTCATAGGCTGTTCACAGCCCGGCATGTGTTGCATGACGTACAGCGAACCCGAAACGGATCTCAAGATGTCATCCGGGCCGGATTAACAATGTATTCAATCGCACGGAATTAATCTGCCCCCATCTCCCGTGCAGACTAATCACGAATCAGACATCGTAAGCACAATCTTCTCGGACGTCTACACCTGTCAGGCACGCAACAAGCACACGAGGCATTGTGTGTCCTTTCAAGCGACACTACTAATGCTACATTTAATTCAATCCCTTACTCGGAAAACCGTCTCTCCCATCGCAGCCCCATTCGGGCCGTCCTTGCCTTCTTGCTGAGCTAATGAATTTAGGAGCATCTGATCGTATCGTGACGGGACAACATAACACACACGGATACCGAATGGAGCCAGCACCGTCGATACGATGAATCATCTGCAAACACCTTCCCCAACGCTCGGCTCCAGCTGCCCGGGCTGATAACGCCGGGGCAGATTAATCCACTCGTCATGCCCTGGCGAGGGAGATTGAATTTTCCTGTCATAAACTGAGATTATCATTGATTTATGCCTCATGGTTGTGGGTCGTGACGGTGAGGCGGTTCAAGATTTATGTCAGCCGGAGCGTCAGGGATTTTAGAGTTGATACATTTTCTTAACCTCGTTTTGCTACTCAACGAGAGCACGATTGATTCTTGCTTTCGAGAATGAATCGCTCCCAAAACAACAGCCACACATCGGCGCAACAATGCACAACCAAACTTATCCACCAAACCAACCGAACGGGTCTGCGAACTCTTAAACTGAACTTATCTTTTGAGCGCAATCCGACGCAATCGCACGGAGGAAACTTCACCGAAGAAAGATCCTTCACCTGTCTGCCCGCTACTTCAGCGGCTTATTTTGCTAAGTGGCTCTTGAAAGATTCCAACACACCCACACAAGCACACGGCCTGTTTCATTAGACCATATCAAACTGTTTTCAAATATGCCTGCACGGTGGTTTTGGTGGTAGTTGAACTTTTTGATTCTGGAAAACACAAACAAACTTCTGCCTCTTATTGGAAAGATCACGTCAAACAGCACGGCCACACACACACACAGAGGGAGCGCAGCGGATGAGGAAGCTACACATGGGCGGAAAGTTTTGCTATTTGTCCGAACTGCAACTATGTTGGGTCGGATGTTGTACGGCTGCCCATCATGCGTCGGAAAGTTGGCCGTGTGCACAGCGTTCCCACCACGCTTCATTGGCTGCCAGAGCGGGATGCACCCGAGAGGGATGTTTGAATTAATTAAAAATATTTCCCAAACTAATCTAAACGTGAGCTTGAGCGTACAGCAAGGGAGCGTTCTATTATCAATTTTAAGTTTTTTAAACGATCTTTTAACAGTTTTCTCTCCCTCTCACTCTCACTCTCTCTCTCTCTCTCTCATCGTTATAAAAACCAATCTGCCAAACGGATGAAGATGAAGTGCCCGTACCGTATCGCTGCAAATCGGTTCAGAAAATAATTACCAATTACATTATCTTACACTGCACGTACGAACCGGGAAACCCGGTGCAAACCACACAGCACGCGCTCACACTCATACTCATACTTCCGCATCATACTTCCATAGTTTCCACACGAAGCAACAATTTATTGCGCCAACGCTTAGTTTTGCCCGTTTTCTCGAGCAAACCAAAACAACAACCAGCGTACGTGCTCAACAAACCGCTCGGGAAGCATCCCGGCAACCGAGGGAGAAAAAAAAACCTCAGAAATGGAAGCGAAAGAATGTAACGTACACCAGCGTCTGCAATTACGATATGGCCACCAGAAACCGTGTGTGTGCCTGTGTGTAATCATCTGCAAACACCTTCCCCAACGCTCGGCTCCAGCTGCCCGGGCTGATAACGCCGGGGCAGATTAATCCACTCGTCATTCCCTGGCGAGGGAGATTGAATTTCCCTGTCATAAACTGAGATTATCATTGATTTATGCCTCATGGTTGTGGGTCGTGACGGTGAGGCGGTTCAAGATTTATGTCAGCCGGAGCGTCAGGGATTTTAGAGATTTAATACTTTTTTATTATATCCTTTTCGATCATCAGTGTGACCATAAATCGCACTGTACGTAAAACGCTGTTTAAGCAACTTTAAAAAAAAACACACACATCCATTCATGCACATTTGCTCTTCTGCTCGGTTTGCCATAATTGGCCTACAAGCTAACAACTAAACTGTCGTTTCGTTCGGGGATTTCTTTTTTTTTTCGCCTCTCCGCCTCCGGTTCCACCCACGGTGAAACTAAACATTCGTGCCATTAATTGATATCAATAAAACACGCCCGATGTTCCGGGCAACTATGGACCGGCGCACGATTCACTTCCCGAAGCCGGTGATGCTCTCCGTGCTCCAACAGAAGCACCCATAAAAGTGAAATATGATGGTTGATGCATCTTCACCTTACACTAGCTGCCAGCGCCATTCATACACCACGAGCAACAGGATACCCCTGAGCGGTGGTTTACGTCTTCTGAAGTGTCTTACGACGGGTAGAAAACCGTCGTAGGGACTTTTGTACATAGGATGTGATGGGTTTCTCTTGGGTACTATTACCACTGAAAATACTCAGTTAGGGGAGTGCCGAGACAACACCAATGATTGCATTACCAGATGTGGGGAAGAGGTGAATGATTTGTTTCTTGAAGCTGATGCGTGATTTAAATATCTGTAAAGTAATGCACTCTGATTGATGCAATTGTACAAAAGACCAGGCGTCTCCATGGAAAACTGCAAAGGAAATATCAATTATCATGTTTTTAGAGAATATCGAAACAAAACAACTCTGTCATCTTGAACTTTACTTTAATGACTGACATTTACAACGATTTTATAACTATTTTCAACGAATTCCAGATCAGAAAAACATATTTCTTCTCCCGTTTGACCGTTTTAACTCAGCTTTTCCGCTAAAAGCAGATGAAAGTACGGATTCTCCGAAAACAACGATAACTCGAAAAGCGTTCCAGATCATTATCTTTACTACCGCCGGTCTGTTTTATGGCTTGATTGATGGCTTTCACACTTCCGATGATTGAAAACGTGATTTAAGATATTTCGAGTCTTTCCAAGAAAGCAACGAAGGATGATTAGACTTCTGCTGGGAAAAGATCAACTGTTCCAATTACTGCATTGTTGGGAACCCATCTCACGGTTACACCGTTGTTCCTACCTTCAATCGTCCCTCCGAGTATGTAATCCTACCGTTAATGAGTTACACAGCTCATGAAAATTGAAACAACAACGATCCCTTAACCATTACTCTAAACGCGCGCCAAATGAGCTCGTTACGTTCGGCGTTCTTTACTCACGAAAAAATAATGAGCTTTTTCCGTCTCACACGTCCTTTCGGACAATTCCCTGTGCGTTTTGCACGAACAAGGAACGACCGGTCAGTAGCACCGGTTTCGGTTCGAAACAGTTGAGGCACACTTCAGCTACAATCATAACAATGATTCATATCTACCACCGAACGTGCACCGTCGTGGGCCATCACTAGTGCTGCTCCGCCGAGCGCAATCTCGCCGTCGAGCGTATTCCGGGCAACTATGGACCGGCGCACGATTCACTTCCCGAAGCCGGTGATGCTCTCCGTGCTCCAACAGAAGCACCCATAAAAGTGAAATATGATGGTTGATGCATCTTCACCTTACACTAGCTGCCAGCGCCATTCATACACCACGAGCAACAGGATACCCCTGAGCGGTGGTTTACGTCTTCTGAAGTGTCTTACGACGGGTAGAAAACCGTCGTAGGGACTTTTGTACATAGGATGTGATGGGTTTCTCTTGGGTACTATTACCACTGAAAATACTCAGTTAGGGGAGTGCCGAGACAACACCAATGATTGCATTACCAGATGTGGGGAAGAGGTGAATGATTTGTTTCTTGAAGCTGATGCGTGATTTAAATATCTGTAAAGTAATGCACTCTGATTGATGCAATTGTACAAAAGACCAGGCGTCTCCATGGAAAACTGCAAAGGAAATATCAATTATCATGTTTTTAGAGAATATCGAAACAAAACAACTCTGTCATCTTGAACTTTACTTTAATGACTGACATTTACAACGATTTTATAACTATTTTCAACGAATTCCAGATCAGAAAAACATATTTCTTCTCCCGTTTGACCGTTTTAACTCAGCTTTTCCGCTAAAAGCAGATGAAAGTACGGATTCTCCGAAAACAACGATAACTCGAAAAGCGTTCCAGATCATTATCTTTACTACCGCCGGTCTGTTTTATGGCTTGATTGATGGCTTTCACACTTCCGATGATTGAAAACGTGATTTAAGATATTTCGAGTCTTTCCAAGAAAGCAACGAAGGATGATTAGACTTCTGCTGGGAAAAGATCAACTGTTCCAATTACTGCATTGTTGGGAACCCATCTCACGGTTACACCGTTGTTCCTACCTTCAATCGTCCCTCCGAGTATGTAATCCTACCGTTAATGAGTTACACAGCTCATGAAAATTGAAACAACAACGATCCCTTAACCATTACTCTAAACGCGCGCCAAATGAGCTCGTTACGTTCGGCGTTCTTTACTCACGAAAAAATAATGAGCTTTTTCCGTCTCACACGTCCTTTCGGACAATTCCCTGTGCGTTTTGCACGAACAAGGAACGACCGGTCAGTAGCACCGGTTTCGGTTCGAAACAGTGATTAACACCCCAAATAAGTCGTTTCGGGGGGCGTCTTGACGGATTGCTGCTTTCACACTCAACTTTCCGAAGCTGTCACTGTGTTGACAGCTCATCAATGAGTAATGCTTCGCCGGCAGAAAGATAGCCATCGCTTCCCGCCCGGGACATCTCAATCATTCGGAACTTTCGTGGCTCGAAGTTGTTTCTCGGATCGATCGGATGCTAACGTTACGCTTCGAGTTCGATCAGTAAGATTTATCATAATTATTTTCTGTTTTTGCATGAGAAGATGATGGGAAACTGTCAGCAGGACCGCAATTGTGACTGGCTTTATAATTACTTCGCCCACGCTGCTCACCAAGGAAAAAACGTAAAGATTAATTTATGCTATCATATTGAAAAGCGAAAGACAACCTTCCCCAGCACGCTCGCCTGCTCGTCAGATCAACAGCGCGATTTTTAATCTTCCCACTTCTCGAATTCATCCTGTTGACCTCATTCGGTGTCAACCGATCATTAGTGGGTTTATTCATTTAACTGAATAATTAATTAATCGGGCGCGTTGGTGCGGTTGATTCATCGTCAAAATTGATTTCACATCAATGGGAGCCATTTTCGGGATTGGCTGGAAATAGATACGATATCTGTGCGACTCATAAAACGTCGATAATCGGGGAAGCTTATTGTTTCATTTTTTTTTTTTCAAATATCCATTATTTTATAACCGATATAGTTTAGTTTAACGGCTTTACACATATTTCATCGCACAGTAACATATTTACGATTGCTATCAGCTATAACTTTTAGGAGTGAGTGTTCAAAGGACATTAGGACATTCGGTTCGTAATTAAATTCCATTTCGCATCCTACCATTATTGTATATTTTCAATTCATTTCGCAATCAAACTCACAGCTTCGAACTGACTAATGGATCCGTTTTTATGATTGCAAGCTTCATCTGCCCTACTTTCCTATCGTTTGAATATCTCAGTCTCATATTTCACAATTTCCCCTTTTTTGCAATACCCTCACACAGAGAGCATATGACAACGCGCGCGCGAAATTGCATCCATTTCCCGTACGTACGGCGAACCGAGTACGTACCGAGCTATCTCACCTGTCGCAACAGTAAAATATTCCTGCCAACACACGGCCCAGCTCCGCGCCACGCCGCGCTACGCCAAGAAGAGCCGAACCGAAGGCACGTTATCAATCATTCCCTATCGACGTTCCGATTCGCGCTGGCAGAGGATTTGGCAAAGGTGAAGCCGCCGAATTGCGTCCTCCATATTCATGACACCCGCTGCCCGGCGCTTACGTGCCACCGCCACCACACGGGTGTTTACCAGAAGTGGCTACATTTTCAATTTCCTGTCGACGTACCCAATCACAGCCCCGGGAACGGAGCGCGTGCTTCGACACTCGCCTGCACTTGCCTATTTGAAAAGTGTTTCAATCAAACATGTTTACAGTCGCTACTCCAACTGACAGCTGGGGCTAAGGTGAGTATCGGCGGTGTTGCGTTGAGGGCCCAACAACTTGCCCGCCTTCTCATTGCCTACTTCGTGCTTCGATCGAAGCGATATGTGAAATCGATACGATACACGCTCACCGGCACTTTATCTCCCTTGCCGAAAACATTAGCTTTTCCGTGTGACTTTCGGGCTGGGAGGGGAGGAATAAAAATTGCACCTGCACCTGCATTTGCCGTTGACAGCTTTGCAGCTTCCGGGCGGGCTAGAACAGGTTATACTTATTTTGTCAACAAATACATTGCATTTTTGCCACACCACGCTTTCCAGCACGCCTCGCATTTTATCAAAAACACATACACACCTTCACTCCGTAGCTCCGGGCAACACACGGTCCGCACGGTTTTATCTCGCAGTGGAATGTATCCGTTTCGCGGGAGACCTGTAACACGACGCCATGCGTCGCCGTTTTCCACAACCCGCGGCAACCGAGGTGGCAACCATAAAAGGGACGAGTTTCCACGCGTGCTCCTGTGTCTGGCGCACGCTGCAGCGTTTTGTCCCGGTGGCCGAAATCAAACAACTCACGCCACGAACACATCGCGGGAGACCTGTAACACGACGCCATGCGTCGCCGTTTTCCACAACCCGCGGCAACCGAGGTGGCAACCATAAAAGGGACGAGTTTCCACGCGTGCTCCTGTGTCTGGCGCACGCTGCAGCGTTTTGTCCCGGTGGCCGAAATCAAACAACTCACGCCACGAACACATTGCTCGGACGCTCGGTGGTTATGTTCCGGGCGAGTGTGTTTGTGTGTGTGTGTTAATGTGTTTAAAAAAAGAGGAAGTGCAAGGGTACAGGAACTCTTTGGTGAAGCTAATTTGGATGTGTCACGTGATGCGCAACTGGACGCCTCAGCGTCAGCTTAGATACTGGGTAGTTAGTTGTTTGCCCTTGTAGTTAACGAATTAGCTTTCAAAGTTGACTGGTGTAATCTGGGAAGTCCAGTAGTTTATAAGCAAGTTTTTTTGTTATACGAGCTGTAAAAAACGATTGACTCAACTTTAAAAAGAGTTTAAAAGCACATCACTAATCTGGGCTCTATCTCAGACAAAGAATGCAGAAAAAGTTTTTGTCAGACAAAGTTTGTCTCAAACTTCATTATTCAAGAGGAATCTTCCCACAACAGCGAGCTTGCTAACTTATCCAATCACCATTTTGCTATAGCCAAAATAATGCTTTTAAGCATACTGTTCTCGAATCCCCTTCAAAAAGAGGTTTCAAACGGGAATGGGACCCAATCAAAACACATCCAAAACTGCACTCTGAACGTTATCACTAAAACTGGGATGTTAAGCTACCTTCCTGGTTCCCGTTTTCACGGCGAGTGTACCTACATCCGGAAACCGGAACAACGCCAATTAAATTCACATCCTAGTAAACCTTGCGTCCGTGTAAGTGCGTATGAGTGTGTCTGTATATGCGGTTTAGGTTCCTGCCAGGAAACACCGCTCTGATTGCTCACGCGAGCAGTTTACTCGTCCACGGTGATAATAGTCACCAAATGGGCGACGACGATTACGGTCCCGCAGGTTGCAGGCGACTCGCCTGCGAATGCAGTTGTGCGACCCCAAAGCGGAAACCAGCAGCTGCATCATTAATTCCTATTTCGACGACTTACGGGTCCTCCGGATGGGAGGACGGTCGCAGTGCAGGTAGTAATTTTCCGACAAACAAAACCCATTCGATCGTCGCAACCCGTCGAGGTGGGAAAACGGGCTGCTTCGGGCCAACCTGGCGTGGCGGTGTTGGTCGGTGAATCGTACCGTTACGCTCGTTCCGGACAGGCGTTCTTTCCAACTACAAAGCTCCACAGAGAACTTTTTTTAGCCGTCGTTTTGCACGCTGCCGTTGTGGTCCACCCGACCGGGAAAACGTCACACTTCTCGGACGTATTTTCGATACCGTTCGATGCCGGCTCCTAAACGGGGGAAATGCAACCAACCGCCGGTGAACCGTATGGCTGGTTTTGGTATGCAAAGGCTCTCGGGGCTGGAGGGCTTGTGCATGTACGGCGGTGTGTACGCAATTTGTGAACCACATTTCCACGGGCTGTGGTTCTGGAGGTTTGCGTTGAACGTTCCACTAGCGCGGCTCACATCAATGGGAGCCATTTTCGGGATTGGCTGGAAATAGATACGATATCTGTGCGGGTCATAAAACGTCGATAATCGGGGAAGCTTATTGTTTCATTTTTTTTTTTTCAAATATCCATTATTTTATAACCGATATAGTTTAGTTTAACGGCTTTACACATATTTCATCGCACAGTAACATATTTACGATTGCTATCAGCTATAACTTTTAGGAGTGAGTGTTCAAAGGACATTAGGACATTCGGTTCGTAATTAAATTCCATTTCGCATCCTACCATTATTGTATATTTTCAATTCATTTCGCAATCAAACTCACAGCTTCGAACTGACTAATGGATCCGTTTTTATGATTGCAAGCTTCATCTGCCCTGCTTTCCTATCGTTTGAATATCTCAGTCTCATATTTCACAATTTCCCCTTTTTTGCAATACCCTCACACAGAGAGCATATGACAACGCGCGCGCGAAATTGCATCCATTTCCCGTACGTACGGCGAACCGAGTACGTACCGAGCTATCCACGTCCTTTCGGACAATTCCCTGTGCGTTTTGCACGAACAAGGAACGACCGGTCAGTAGCACCGGTTTCGGTTCGAAACAATGATTAACACCCCAAATAGGTCGTTTCGGGGGGCGTCTTGACGGATTGCTGCTTTCACACTCAACTTTCCGAAGCTGTCACTGTGTTGACAGCTCATCAATGAGTAATGCTTCGCCGGCAGAAAGATAGCCATCGCTTCCCGCCCGGGACATCTCAATCATTCGGAACTTTCGTGGCTCGAAGTTGTTTCTCGGATCGATCGGATGCTAACGTTACGCTTCGAGTTCGATCAGTAAGATTTATCATAATTATTTTCTGTTTTTGCATGAGAAGATGATGGGAAACTGTCAGCAGGACCGCAATTGTGACTGGCTTTATAATTACTTCGCCCACGCTGCTCACCAAGGAAAAAACGTAAAGATTAATTTATGCTATCATATTGAAAAGCGAAAGACAACCTTCCCCAGCACGCTCGCCTGCTCGTCAGATCAACAGCGCGATTTTTAATCTTCCCACTTCTCGAATTCATCCTGTTGACCTCATTCGGTGTCAACCGATCATTAGTGGGTTTATTCATTTAACTGAATAATTAATTAATCGGGCGCGTTGGTGCGGTTGATTCATCGTCAAAATTGATTTCACATCAATGGGAGCCATTTTCGGGATTGGCTGGAAATAGATACGATATCTGTGCGACTCATAAAACGTCGATAATCGGGGAAGCTTATTGTTTCATTTTTTTTCAAATATCCATTATTTTATAACCGATATAGTTTAGTTTAACGGGTTTACACATATTTCATCGCACAGTAATATATTTACGATTGCTATCAGCTATAACTTTTAGGAGTGAGTGTTCAAAGGACATTAGGACATTCGGTTCGTAATTAAATTCCATTTCGCATCCTACCATTATTGTATATTTTCAATTCATTTCGCAATCAAACTCACAGCTTCGAACTGACTAATGGATCCGTTTTTATGATTGCAAGCTTCATCTGCCCTGCTTTCCTATCGTTTGAATATCTCAGTCTCATATTTCACAATTTCCCCTTTTTTGCAATACCCTCACACAGAGAGCATATGACAACGCGCGCGCGAAATTGCATCCATTTCCCGTACGTACGGCGAACCGAGTACGTACCGAGCTATCTCACCTGTCGCAACAGTAAAATATTCCTGCCAACACACGGCCCAGCTCCGCGCCACGCCGCGCTACGCCAAGAAGAGCCGAACCGAAGGCACGTTATCAATCATTCCCTATCGACGTTCCGATTCGCGCTGGCAGAGGATTTGGCAAAGGTGAAGCCGCCGAATTGCGTCCTCCATATTCATGACACCCGCTGCCCGGCGCTTACGTGCCACCGCCACCACACGGGTGTTTACCAGAAGTGGCTACATTTTCAATTTCCTGTCGACGTACCCAATCACAGCCCCGGGAACGGAGCGCGTGCTTCGACACTCGCCTGCACTTGCCTATTTGAAAAGTGTTTCAATCAAACATGTTTACAGTCGCTACTCCAACTGACAGCTGGGGCTAAGGTGAGTATCGGCGGTGTTGCGTTGAGGGCCCAACAACTTGCCCGCCTTCTCATTGCCTACTTCGTGCTTCGATCGAAGCGATATGTGAAATCGATACGATACACGCTCACCGGCACTTTATCTCCCTTGCCGAAAACATTAGCTTTTCCGTGTGACTTTCGGGCTGGGAGGGGAGGAATAAAAATTGCACCTGCACCTGCATTTGCCGTTGACAGCTTTGCAGCTTCCGGGCGGGCTAGAACAGGTTATACTTATTTTGTCAACAAATACATTGCATTTTTGCCACACCACGCTTTCCAGCACGCCTCGCATTTTATCAAAAACACATACACACCTTCACTCCGTAGCTCCGGGCAACACACGGTCCGCACGGTTTTATCTCGCAGTGGAATGTATCCGTTTCGCGGGAGACCTGTAACACGACGCCATGCGTCGCCGTTTTCCACAACCCGCGGCAACCGAGGTGGCAACCATAAAAGGGACGAGTTTCCACGCGTGCTCCTGTGTCTGGCGCACGCTGCAGCGTTTTGTCCCGGTGGCCGAAATCAAACAACTCACGCCACGAACACATTGCTCGGACGCTCGGTGGTTATGTTCCGGGCGAGTGTGTTTGTGTGTGTGTGTTAATGCGTTTAAAAAAAGAGGAAGTGCAAGGGTACAGGAACTCTTTGGTGAAGCTAATTTGGATGTGTCACGTGATGCGCAACTGGACGCTTCAGCGTCAGCTTAGATACTGGGTAGTTAGTTGTTTGCCCTTGTAGTTAACGAATTAGCTTTCAAAGTTGACTGGTGTAATCTGGGAAGTCCAGTAGTTTATAAGCAAGTTTTTTTGTTATACGAGCTGTAAAAAAACGATTGACTCAACTTTAAAAAGAGTTTAAAAGCACATCACTAATCTGGGCTCTATCTCAGACAAAGAATGCAGAGAAAGTTTTTGTCAGACAAAGTTTGTCTCAAACTTCATTATTCAAGAGGAATCTTCCCACAACAGCGAGCTTGCTAACTTATCCAATCACCATTTTGTTATAGCCAAAATAATGCTTTTAAGCATACTGTTCTCGAATCCCCTTCAAAAAGAGGTTTCAAACGGGAATGGGACCCAATCAAAACACATCCAAAACTGCACTCTGAACGTTATCACTAAAACTGGGATGTTAAGCTACCTTCCTGGTTCCCGTTTTCACGGCGAGTTTACCTACATCCGGAAACCGGAACAACGCCAATTAAATTCACATCCTAGTAAACCTTGCGTCCGTGTAAGTGCGTATGAGTGTGTCTGTATATGCGGTTTAGGTTCCTGCCAGGAAACACCGCTCTGATTGCTCGCGCGAGCAGTTTACTCGTCCACGGAGATAATAGTCACCAAATGGGCGACGACGATTACGGTCCCGCAGGTTGCAAGCGACTCGCCTGCGAATGCAGTTGTGCGACCCCAAAGCGGACACCAGCAGCTGCATCATTAATTCCTATTTCGACGACTTACGGGTCCTCCGGATGGGAGGACGGTCGCAGTGCAGGTAGTAATTTTCCGACAAACAAAACCCATTCGATCGTCGCAACCCGTCGAGGTGGGAAAACGGGCTGCTTCGGGCCAACCTGGCGTGGCGGTGTTGGTCGGTGAATCGTACCGTTACGCTCGTTCCGGACAGGCGTTCTTTCCAACTACAAAGCTCCACAGAGAACTTTTTTTAGCCGTTGTTTTGCACGCTGCCGTTGTGGTCCACCCGACCGGGAAAACGTCACACTTCTCGGACGTATTTTCGATACCGTTCGATACCGGTTCCTAAACGGGGGAAATGCAACCAACCGCCGGTGAACCGTATGGCTGGTTTTGGTATGCAAAGGCTCTCGGGGCTGGAGGGCTTGTGCATGTACGGCGGTGTGTACGCAATTTGTGAACCACATTTCCACGGGCTGTGGTTCTGGAGGTTTGCGTTGAACGTTCCACTAGCGCGGCTGGTCGTTTCGTGAGAGAACAGAGTGGAGAGAGTATTTCCATCGCGTATGCAATAACAAAACAATTTTAGCGTTTTACAGTAGTTTAAACACGTTTGGATTTTGAAGCTAAATTACTTCAGATGAAAAACACACGCAACGAATTTCATAACAGAGAGTGATCCAACAATTCACTCCCCCATCGCTTCCATTCCAATTCCGAACAGTCGAGAGACCCCCGGCTGTGGCGCAGTGAAGCGAACGCAAACGCAGCCCCAAACCGGAACACGATGCACCGTGACATAACTCCTTTTTGTGCTCTTTATTAAAAATTCCAACACAAATACCACGCGGTGTGCAGTGGCACCGAAAACCCGGGTTGGTGTTTTCATTCGAACGTAGATCCTCGATCCTGGGAACCGCTCCGTACATACCTCTCGTGCTCTCGGCCGCCTGCCGTCATTACAAAGCGTGTCAATCTCGCAATCAACTCCCCACCAACCAACCAGGTGCACCCGGGGCACGCTCGGAACGCTGCGCTCGGAGCGTGTATCGTGTAAGCGATCAACGCCGAGCGTGGACGTTTTCAAATTTGACTTCCCATTGATGGCGCGATGACACGGAACTGATACGATATTGATAGCGACAACGGATCAATTTTCGTTAGTTTCGATATGGCGCTTTGGGCTTTGGAACATTGCGCTTGAGGGTATATTTTTTAAATTCCCGCTTGACTGTTTCTGAGAAGGATACTGCCTGCCTAGGGTGGATGAAAGGGAGCAAATTTCGTAGAAATAAATAGCACGGTTTTTCTCACTCCCTATAATTTCACAATTAACTCTACATGGAACTGAACGCTTTCGTCACGCCTATTTGTAAAGTACATCCATGTTTTGACTTGGAACCATACCGATATCCACCACTCTTTACTTCAACCGAAATGGCTTCTTGTCACGCAACATTAGTAGACTAATGTGACGATGCAACATGATCGCCTCGTAATCCTTTCAATTGGGTGCGCTCAGTAGATAGTCATCAGCTGTACTACCATCCAAGTAAGCCCAAAACACATGTTAATCAGTGTATCAAACGCACTCTATATACTCCGCCATCAATCACACCGAGCGCGGCGTGACAGAATGGAACCAGTTAGTTACTATTTGCAGTGCTACGAATCACCACCATTTATTTGAGTTACCCTAGATATTGCTTGCCGGAGCTTTTACGATAAAATCGCTCCTGTCACATCGGACCGCAATTTAAAACACGTCGCGCCCGATGGACACATCCACCCCAAGACATTAAGACCTCACCCCAGAGTCCGGGGCGGGTTCTCCACCCGTGAACCCGAGTGCTCAGCGCAATCCACAACACGGCACGGCACAAAAAGCTGCCGCAACACGAGACATTTCTCTCCACTCAAGCTCACCTTTTTTTTCTGCGCGTGCTTTCCTTCCTCTGTTTGACACAAGTGCCACCGTTCACGACCACGGTGGGGTGAGCGGGGGAGGGGAGGGGGATGTCTTTCATCTGTCAACTGCCGGATATGAACGTCATGGCGATTCGCCGTCGTGATGACATTGAGCCATTTCCATGCCCGCCCCAACGCAATCATCGTGCCGTATCTGGGATAGCGTCGAGAGGAGCATAACAAAAAAAACAAACCATAGAAAAACGAAAGAAAAACACCTTCCGACTCCTAATTCCATCACCCAAGCAAATGATAAAACTGCTCTCCGGGATATACGCCGTGCCGGAGCGGAGCGTGGAGCCGGCGCCAAATGAAAAGCGAACCGGCGGAGAGCCGCAACATGAAACGCAGCGCCCAAACAAAGCGCACCGGGGCAAATCGTATCGCCTTGGCGTCAGCAGCGCCGTGTCCTCTTAGGCATGTTCCATGAACGCGCCAAAGGTGACGCGCACCGTCCTCCCATGTGCGCTGGGAGGGGGCGAGAGTGTTCATGTTCCGGCTGGAGTGGATGTGTCCCTGGCCCTGTCGGATGATGAGGACGTCATCTGGCAACCTCTCAACTTTCGCTCTTTGAGGTTTCGACCGGTCGACGAGACGAGCACATTTTACGGGTTTTTTTTCTCTTTCACACTCTCTCTCTCCCTCTGCACTAGGAAATTAATAGTGTTGCAGAAGGTTTTGCAAACGAACGAAAAGAAAAATATATGATGCTAGAACTAGCACGGAGGAACATTGAAAACGACTCTTGGGATGCTATGCTACGACCGAAAGGACGCAATGGATCTTGATACGAGCGAGAGACGACAAAAAGGCCTCATTCGGCGTCAGGTGAGCCGTGAAATGTATACACCCACTTGGGTGTAGTTACGTGTGTGAGTAATGAAATGATGAATTCCTATGGCATGGAGATGCTAGTTGGCCAAATTAAAATGGCACTTAGAGATTCTTGGCCTTAGTAGCGACTTGCGAGTTCACGGAGATAGTAGTGTAGCATACGCTATGCACAGAACACACTTACTCATAACAGGAAACAAATTATATCACACGGAAAAACCATATTTAGGTCAATGTTACATAGTCAAGTGCAACGTACAGAATAAACTTAAGCCAGAACCCAAGTGCAAGCTAATGAGTCATAAACTTGACCCGTCCATAACACAGACCATGCGCAGCGTAAGCAAAACATGTGCCGTGTCTTCCGACACCTAGGCAAAAGGGTCAGCGTGAGAACCAAGCGCATGACGAAGCGACAAAGCGAGCATAGAAAGACTCATGACAAATCAAGATAAGACAGAACACAGAACACTTCCTCCATACGCGGAAATAGCCCAAACCTTAGAACATTAAACAGATGTAACCAACAAAGAAAGTTACCATATAAAAATAAAGACAACGGTTGACGAAGAGAGCTCAGCGGCCAGTCAGTCAGAGACAGTCTGAGAGCTCAGAGGCCAGTCAGTCGGAGACAGCCTAGAAGATGGTGTCTTACAGTAACAGTTGACGTGTCGCTCTTTAATTCAGGCCCTGTCGGATGATGAGGACGTCATCTGGCAACCTCTCAACTTTCGCTCTTTGAGGTTTCGACCGGTCGACGAGACGAGCACATTTTACGGGTTTTTTTTCTCTTTCACACTCTCTCTCTCCCTCTGCACTAGGAAATTAATAGTGTTGCAGAAGGTTTTGCAAACGAACGAAAAGAAAAATATATGATGCTAGAACTAGCACGGAGGAACATTGAAAACGACTCTTGGGATGCTATGCTACGGCCGAAAGGACGCAATGGATCTTGATACGAGCGAGAGACGACAAAAAGGCCTCATTCGGCGTCAGGTGAGCCGTGAAATGTATACACCCACTTGGGTGTAGTTACGTGTGTGAGTAATGAAATGATGAATTCCTATGGCATGGAGATGCTAGTTGGTCAAATTAAAATGGCACTTAGAAATGCTTGGCCTTAGTAGCGACTTGCGAGTTCACGGAGATAGTAGAATGAAAATGTCTTTAACATCCTTTATGTGTTGAACTTACCTCAATTGAGTTAAATAACGAGGCCTAACAGTGTTGATGCAAATTTTCTCAATACACTCGTCAGCCTACTAATTTTAAATTCGTTAGAATTTTCGTCCCATCTGCAGCTCGATGCGTACGCGACGCGTATGTAGAATGTGGAGTATCAAACAAAAACTAAAACCATATATTCAATAAAATTTAATTGCTATTCCAATTGGCGCAAAAAGAATCGATTTTCCAACCAGGATCGGGTTTGAACCGGCGCACCCCTTTAGAGACGCGGAGCAGAACATGTTTCATTAGTGCGTGGCCCCATCCAATGCACCATTAAATTGGCTATTGATTGCCAAACGGCCATTCTCACTTTCCTCGTCCGAACGACTCGAAAGCGTTTTTCAATGCATTCGCTCTCTCTCTATTGCAGTTCTAGTTTTAATTTACACCATACCGGGCCTTCATTGCATTATGAAAGGTTATTGGCAATTTAACCACTTCGGCTGCGAATCCTTTATCTCCCTCTCCCATTCCGTGCAACACTCGAACCGATTCAATACAACTGTGTACATGTTTCATTAGTGCGTGGCCCCATCCAATGCACCATTAAATTGGCTATTGATTGCCAAACGGCCATTCTCACTTTCCTGGTCCGAACGACTGGAAAGCGTTTTTCAATGCATTCGCTCTCTCTCTCTATTGCAGTTCTAGTTTTAATTTACACCATACCGGGCCTTCATTGCATTATGAAAGGTTATTGGCAATTTAACCACTTCAGCTGCGAATCCTTTATCTCCCTCTCCCATTCCGTGCAACACTCGAACCGATTCAATACAACTGTGTTTACTCCAAGGCGAACGCTTGATCTTTGGATCGCTTGTGAATCATCAACAGCGAGTCATCGTCAGAATTAGGCTGCTCGGTCGTAGGCGCGCAAGACAGATTCTGTGCGACCGTGAAAATGCCGGCGCACTAACAAGTGGATTCTAATTAAGTGCTTCGCAATTATCGCACCGCCCCAGACTTGGGGTCTGGGTACAGTCTATTGCAGTTCTAGTTTTAATTTACACCATACCGGGCCTTCATTGCATTATGAAAGGTTATTGGCAATTTAACCACTTCGGCTGCGAATCCTTTATCTCCCTCTCCCATTCCGTGCAACACTCGAACCGATTCAAAACAACTGTGTTTACTCCAAGGCGAACGATTGATCTTTGGATCGCTTGAGAATCATCAACAGCGAGTCATCGTCAGAATTAGGCTGCTCGGTCGTAGGCGCGCAAGACAGATTCTGTGCGACCGTGAAAATGCCGGCGCACTAACAAGTGGATTCTAATTAAGTGCTTCGCAATTATCGCACCGCCCCAGACTTGGGGTCTGGGTACAGGTCGGCAAGCGAAATCGTCGATTCAATTTATCGATTGCTTTAATTACCACAATGAAATCCATCTCGCCGTGCGTGAGTCTGTGGTGCAATTCCTGGAGCAGAATAATCAGGAAATTTGTTGGAGTGAGAAGCTGCGAGACGGAGAACGGTGGCCGATTGATTCGATTTAGTGGAAGCGAGTGAATGAACTTGTTTGAAGGTAGTTTTACGTTTGGGCCGTATGAAACCAAATTTTCATTTGCAACAGCTACATATTTGGTTTCGTACAGCTTTTATTTTGGGGCTTCAACTTGCTATATAACATTTGAATTCTTTTAAAGAACTGAATGCACATAATGCTAAAATAACGAAGTACTGTATGCAGATTCGAAACTGCTCGAAAATGGCTAAATTTGATATTTCAAACAACATTTCATACAAATTCTCCACGCGCCAACACACCAGCGCCACCTATGTGTGAGCTTACGAAGCAAAAAGCAAGATGGTTTTCAGCAGTTGATCGACAAATGATTTTAAGTTTCGGTGTGCACTCTTTACGATTGGATGTTACGAATTCGCTGTGCATTGTTTAAAAAATGAATGAAAAATGCTATAAGTCGAAACATAACAGAAAACACAACATATCCTTTTGCACATACAGATCTAGATCTTTATTTCGCATAACATATAAAATCCGATGAAATGCTACAACAAATTTCATAAACAAACAGTTTGAACCATTCTTTTGTCATACATCAGCTTACAGCTAGGCAAAGCAAAGACTTCGTTCTTATCATTTAATTCTATCTCGCCTAATCGCGCCTTCCTTCGTTCCCACTACACTACGTATCGATGATTGGGATAATTTTCATAACTCAACACGGGACGGAACGAAAACACTACCAAGTGAACGAAGTCAAAACCCATCGTCTTACACGTTAAAAAATACCTGTTTCTAATAAAATTAAAACGGACGCAGCTGCTGCAGCTCATTGACGATAAAATGTAAAAATAACGAACGAAATAAAATGGACGAATTCGATTTCCACGAGACTTACACGCTACACGGAGAAAATACTAACATCAAAGGCGCGCTCTTACGTCTAGCGTTAAAAGTGTATGTGTTGTGTGTTTTGCAGGGTTCGTGCACGATTGATAGTACTTGCGCGGTCATCTTCGACACAGGACGTTTGGCGTGTGATTGTAGGATAAATACACGCTTCCTTCGATGGCCCTGATGGTTTGTTTGAAAGCGATATCGGAAAACCTGTGCTGTCTACATTTGATAAGGCATCTGGAGTGTACGTGAGTTTTGAGAAGGCAATAAAGGCACACCCGCGCGATACGAATGTGCCTGACGAAGAATACCGTTTGCTATTGCTGGATGAATGCATTGCTATTATGGCTATTTGAACTTGTATAACTTGTATCGTACGAGGCGGTTGCTTTAGCAAAGTCGAATGATTTGAACACATGTAGTCACGGGTTGGACCCGAAATGCGATGATCCGCCCTTCGGCCACTAGTAGATCCAGTTCACCGGTACCCACTGGTGCTCGTGGGATAGCTGTTCGAGCGCTTCCGTCACCTGCCGGAATGTGTCATCGAAGTCTTCGTTTACAATGACCATGTCCAGGTACTTGTCGTACTTTCGCTGGAGCAGTGCGCTCTCCTCGACCGCCGATATCAGATCATCGTCCTACAAGTAGAAAGCATCCGTCAGATATGTTTCGGTTCCCGGTAGAGTGTGGAAGTTGATACACGAAAAAAAACACTCATCAGTCTCCATGCAGCACAACCGACATTACCTCGTACAGTGAAGCCAACGATTCCAGGGTCTTTGCACGACGAGAACTGAAGCGAATAGAGCTTTGTCGATCGAACTGTCGAAGATGCAGCGCACACACGGAAACAAAACACAGAAAACAAGCTATTAGTTATCATGCAACTCCTGTTACAGTGTTGAAAACTTATATCTGTTAGTAATACGTCGAGTATTTCACACCAACGACACCAACGGCACACCAACACAGCATATCGATTGAAAAATCGTGCAAGCTTCTCATGCTCCCCAAACTATGTTCGAGAAGCGAAAAACTTGGACGATTTTACAACATATTAGGAGTAAGCATTTCGTGTCCCTTACATGCAAGTTTCTCGTGGATCCGCTCGCCGATCTGCGCTCGGAGTACAGCAGCTTCAGCTGCTCCATACCCGGTGCCGCAATGAACACCACGAACGGCATGAACTCCGGACTGTTGTGCAGCGTTTTCAAAGCCGCCGGGGCACAATCCAGAACGCACATTTTGCCTGCAACGGGATAGTGAAAGTGGTGTTAAGCATACTACCCCATGGTCTCCTTTCGTCTTCCCAAAAAACTCACCTTGCCGAATGACGTCACGGATCGAATCGAGATGCGTCCCGTACAGATTGCCATTGTGCTCGCCAAACTCCAGAAAGTTGTTTTCGCGTATCTCCTGCTCCATTTCCTCGCGATCAGAGAACCAGTACGCTTTACCCGATTCCTCCAGTGGCCGCGGCTGGCGACTCGTGTCTGCAATGAGACGTCAATCTATTAGAACACCGGGGTCTCTAGCCGCAATCAAAGTCGAACGTACGAGGCAACACCGAGCCAAACTTGTCCGGGTCACTGTTGATCAGTCGGTTCTTGAGCGTACGCCGACCGACACCCGCCACCCCGACCAGCACCAGGGTCTTCCGCTTGAACGGGGGCATTTTGGTAACTTCCTCGTACAGCATCAGGTCCGCCTTGTCGAACTCGCCGTTCTGTTTGGTTTTGTACAGTATCTTTCGCTTCTTCTTTGAAATCTGCAACGCGGTGAGAAGGCATATCAGTATTCCCGAAGATCTATACCGCCATTCGTCCAAAGCCTTACCCTTGTGCCACATATGCCGATCTTGTGCACGAAATCTGCCTCCGGAGGTACGTACGCCTGGCGCCGTTCCTCCAGCTCCTGCGACGGGATCAATCCCGTCGGCCCGTCCTCGCCCGCATGCTTCGCCTGCCACCAGTTCGGATCCTTCACGTTGATGATCTGGAGGATGTCACCGCGCATGAACGACAGTCCGATCTCCTTGCACGGCAGCAGATTATCCTCGTTCGGGTCGTAGTCGAACAGAGCGCGCATGTAGCACTGCGAGTGTAACACCAAAGAGAGAGTTGATAGACAGAGTGTTGGTGAAATCTAGAGAGGAAACACATCTCGCCAAAACCCTAACAACACCCTAACGCTGGCTGGCTGGAATTTTGTGAGCTGGTGAGGTCTAAACATACTTGAGTGCTAGTCCTGCGCGATACTAAACATTACATTGTACATACACTGCAACATCGATGAAGTGCACTTTTAGCGTGGCTGTGGCTATGTGGAACACGCTCAGAGCACGCTAGCGATGCTAGTTGTGGTCCGATCTCGTGTGGAGCTCTCCCGAATGGCGTCGAACGCAAAACGACAAAACTTGCGGCAAACTAATCACAAAGCAACGCAAAATGGGAAGCACAAAACACACAAGAAACTCACGAACTAAAACCACACTTCAACGAATACTTGCACTTGGCGTACAGACCAACAGAAGAGAGAAAAAAAAACAAGGTTATATCGCAAACAGAACACACTCACAAGCAAACACACAAACCGAACCAATATAGCCTTGAGTGCAGGTGAGGGCGGTATGCTACGAACTACTAGTAAGAAGCTAATAAAGGCGAAAAAGGGAACACTTCACTTACCGTCAGTTTCTTGCCCGAGTCTAAATTTCGTCCATTCTTTACCTGTCCACCGGCCATGGTGATGCGGGCGGATTTCATCTCCTCCTCGACGCTCGGCCCAATCTTCAGCGTTACCGACTCTTTCGCGACGGAAATCTCGCCCTGCAGCTCCTCGGGCGTGGTCACGGGCACCCCGTTCACCTCGAGGATCACGTCGCCCGGATGCAGCAGACCCTGCCGATCGATCATGCCGCCCGCGATGATCCGCGCCACGACCAGCTGGTTGTGGTCGTCCACCTCCACCGTCAGTCCAAGCGGCTCGTCCGGGTTGCGCCGGATGCCGACCATCTTGATCGTCTCCCCGGGCATGTCGGGTGTCGTGGTGCACGGTTCGCCGCACGCACTGTCGATCTCGCTGACGGGGCTGCCGCTCTGCTGCTGGTGCGCGTCGCTACCGTTCGACGCTGGTGACGATGGCGCTGGATGTTGGACGGTCTTCACTCCGATCTCGTCGTGTGCCTCGAGCAGGGCGCGAAAGTGTGGGTAGCGGAAGATGCGGGCGAGCTCACGGGCGTGCGGATTCCGCGACAGGCTACAGCGATCGATCACCTCCTTCAGCAGGGGCGCGTTCTCCACTCGCACTGGGCGCAGGGGCGCTGGCGCTTCCTCGAGTTTGTCTTGGATCTGGTGGAAAGTGAAAACGGTGGAAAACAGCGGTGAGACAAACTGACAGACACAAACTGCATCAGGTGAGTTGGACGGTTGTACTAGCGCGGAACACTCAACGCCCAAAGCCCGAGTCTCCCACCATCCGCGACAGCGCTAGCGTCAAGTGAACACCACGACTACGAAGCGACTCACGTGAAGCGAGCTTCGAGATTTGTAGAGGTATGCGTACAGCGGATCAAGGTGACGCAATGGTGTACGGTATGCAATGGGACAACCTAGCCCCACCTTGCATCCACCGCGAGCCGAGATCACTCAAACAGACGTACACAGCACCAGCACGCAGCGGATCGTGGATGTTGTTTTGTGTGCAATTGTCAGTGACGATCGTTTATTCCGACACGCGGTTTGTGGCGCGCGACAATTTAATGGGAATCGTTTGAAAGATCGTACTCTCAATTAGAGCTAGAACGTGGTGGTGATGAATCATACGCCTCAATTGCTGTTGATGTGCTCTCGTTGGGGGAATTCTTTCCAGCGCGATATCTAAAGGTGACTCCCCTTTGTTTCGCCGAGCGAAGAATAAAAAAACACACTGCGGATGGGGTAATTAGAAGCGTTTCGAACCGAAGTTCAATTATGTTCCCTTACCAAACGGTTCTCCACGGGAGCAAGCAGGATCAGGCAGATAACTTCAAAGCACACCTTATCAAGACCACTTCCAACCGACGACTGCAGGGATCATCCCTTGCATTCGACTATTTAGAGCCGTACGTACGGCGTGCGGGAATTCAATCGCAAACTTCAAACCACATGTGCATGCTTCAAACGGTTGTTTCAAACGGCAATAAAACACGCGACTCAATGGAACAGTACGAAACAATTTCAATTATCCGGCACGCGGTACGCCGCGAAGAATGAACAATTAAACGTGAAGTTTCCATGATTTACTGGCACTACTTTGGGCACAAACAAACACGCACCGAACGCGAGACTATCTATCACCCATCTAGGCTATTACAAACTTCTCGATGAAAACTTTTCAACTTTCCAACGAAATTCCAAGCATCACGCACGGGGAGATACTATTTAAATGCCCGTGTACGTGTAGGACTCATACATCATTTTTAAATCCCACCGTAAGCCACAAAATTAACACATCATTGTCAATCATTTTCATTATAGGATAGGCCGTTTCCGTCGGTGAAGATCCGGCCGGAACATTATCCTAATTATACGATGGTTTGTTTAAATCGAACGATTGAAAATGAAAGCATGAAACACGGCCCAACTAGAACGTGCTCTCCTCCAGCTCTCCGGAACAGGAACAACAGCCGATAAATCTTTTCCAAGTCGTTTTTTGTTCCCTTCTCTCCATGCTCCTTCTATCTTGATTCACATTTTAACACCTCCTGGTATAATTTGTTTCATTACGCCCGTGCTGCGGTTGCATCTTCGAACGTACGTACAGCTAGAGAGCCAGAAAGGCAGCGAAAGCACGGCCGGTACCTGCATCGTCACTCTTCCTAATTTCTTTGACCTTCGTCATTTCCGCTTTGTGGCGTTCCTTCGCGGTGCAACCGAAACGTGCCACGAAAAATGCAGACGAACCCCAATCATCCATCATAACGTAATGCAAGCGGGCGCAGTGGAACAACAATAGAATCACCTTTTGTTCCCAGTGCGCTGCTGCTGGGAGTTTTGCTTCGTCCGATCGCGCTTTCACTTCACCCCCAAAGGGCCAAGGCGGGCAAACCAAACTCTCCAACGAACTCTCCGCGCTGTGAAAGTTGAAAGAAGATCTACTCGCCGTCGTTACGTTACGTAGATGACGTACAAAAACCGGACTCGGAGAACGCTCCGGTGCGCTACACAGACACGACACTCTACGGAGCACTGCAACCCAAAACCCCGGCTCGAACGGGTTTCGGTGGGTCCCTCTTGCGGGTTTCTAGGTCACGTTTGCCCAGCTATCGACCAGACAAACGTACTCCTCGCTCTCCCCACTCACTTGGACTATCGGCTCCCGTGCCGTGTGTTACGATGAATCGCTTTAGGGCGTTGGCTGGACGAACTAACGACACCGGTTGTCTTTACTGACGAAGTGCGAACGAAGACGACCCCGAACCTAGCGTGCTAACACGTTGTCATGGAAGCCATTTCGTTGTCAGTCATTTGTTATTAGTCGTCCCCGTGTCCCCGTTAAGCCCTGATCTCAAATTTGTGATCACGACGAATCCTGACAAATATAATGCCATCCCAGGAGACTGCACATAAGCTGCTGGAAACAAAGCAGGAACTATCTCGTGACCGTGCCCTCCGTGCTAACGGCACGTCAAGGGTAATTCCGTTCCGCTGGGGGCACTCATTTGCAGAGCTATTTAAAGCGCATTATTAAGTAACAAACCAGTATGCTAAACAGGCGCGGCCGAACGGTGGTGCACCTAATGCCGCAGATCGTTTACCGCCTAATGCCGTGAAGGGTTCTGACGTGCTCGATCCTAATTGAAATGCAGCTGAATTCCATTCTCCGTAATGGTTCGTGGAGTCTACAAACACCTTCCCGTCCAATCGCCTTCGGGTGCTCTATTTATTGCACCGTCCCCTTTACCTGCTTGCGTGGATATGAAGAGATATCTTGGGAGTGAGGAGAAGTCGAGAACCTGCACTTGCTGTCGCCCGAAGGTTTACGACAATCATATTGTTGTCTACGCCGCTGCGTGCGAGGTCATCACGTGACGTCAAATTGTGCATTGCGAAGTAACAGTATGCGCTTTGTTGGAACGTAACAAGCCATGGTTAATAACCAAACCGTACGATCGAGTAGTTTTGGTTAGTTTTCAACGGTTTCAAATTCCAAAAACAGATGTTACCAGATAGATGAGGAGAAACCTACCCTGAGATGTATGATCCCAGATAAGACGAGCCACAAGAGTAACACCTGGAGGCATTTTTCTTCCCCGGGTACGGGTCAATGTTCTCGTTTTAGACACGGTTTCTCGGGTGGTTTCCCCCTAACAAAACAAAACGAAAAAAAACTACATGCTCACATAGAAAGCAACGATCGGAACGTAAGAAAGAATGAAAACAAAACTGTGTTGGAGAGAAAGTCACCGCAGCGGCAAGAACAATTCTTCAACACAGACCTACGGGATCGAGGGGTGAATGAACGTTTCGGTGGAAGGTCACAAAGTAGGCATGGAAGTTCCAAAAAAAGCCCACCGCAGTGTGCAGTGGAATGAAGGGTCGGTAAGGATTATAAATTTTAAATAATAAAAACAAAAATGAAACAAAAATCATAATACTCGTTGACAAGAAATCAATAATTTATTGATCACTGTGGAATGTAGTATAAAAAAACACAAAAAAAAATCATATGAACGGTTCTCCAAACACTTTCCCTCCCGGGCAGACGAGATGAGGTTCGTCACCTACGCGCACCGTGCCAGAGGAGAAGAAGTCACCGCACCGTCACAGAGAGTAAAAACTTACGAGCTACCACGAGTTACGATACGTACGAATGCTAACACGTTAAAAACATACGAAAACCACGGCTACCGTGGTTTTGTTTTCTTCGTCGTCTCCAAACACGACCCATCTCGATTGAGCCTTGCGTTTGCGTTTGTGCGCCTTACTAACTACTAACCGCTGTTACTGCTACTACTACTACTTCTTGGTCTCTAGAAGACTGGCGTTATCATCGTTTGTACGTTGTTTTAGTTTGTTTGTGTTTAGAGAAACGAAACGATGCTTGTTTTTTTTTTGTCGGACGGAGTCGATTGTCATTTCGGCGAATGTGTCGTTGGGCACGGGGTTCAGATGAACTTCGTGTCACCGACCGGCATGGTCGAGACGGTACTGTGCGGTGTCGTTGGCCGCGAGCCGGCCAGCGAGTGGGCGACGGACGCGTTCAACGACTGCATCGTACCCATGCGCAGATGTGCGAGATCCTCCAGCTTCGTCAGGTCGGCCAGCTCCAGGTAGATGGATGTACTTTACAAATAGGCGTGACGAAAGCGTTCAGTTCCATGTAGAGTTAATTGTGAAATTATAGGGAGTGAGAAAAGGTGGTTTTAAATTTCTATTTTTTTTATCATGCTATGCTAAATATCTTCCGAGTCCTAATTACATCCAAGTACGTCATCCCCGGGACCAATATCCTTGATGATGCATTCGAACGTTTAGCTATAAGCGTGTTACTTATTGGTGCGCGTTACGAGTAAACTGCTTACTTTTGGGCTTGTTTAGGGTAGTTCCGCCGAAAAGTATGCAATCCGCATGTCACCAACGTCCAAACAATGGTTGACTTTAACAAAAAACGTAATAAAAACCACAATTTATAGAAAATGTACGCGATTTTAAGCTCATCTATCCAGTTTGCAAAAAAGCAGCATAAAATTTCAAGTGAAATAAATAGATTCGAAATCAATCCAATAAGCATCCAGATAAACCGAACCGGAAAACTTCAGCTCGACTCTACAGTAACCGGTTTTTGTTGAAAATTCCAAATGAAATTTCGAGTTCCTCTGGGAAGTAGTGCGGGAAAAATGTGTGTTTGCCGCATATTTACAGGAACGAGATTTATTACCTTCTTCGGTTAGCTTGCCGGCTCAACCAAAAACACGTAAATTGTGCCATTTACAACGCGTTGAATTAATTAGATCTCATTATCGTGTCATTTATTCTACTCCACCTTCTCGGATCCATGTACGCGTCGGTACGGCGGTGCGTCTGAAATGTAGCCGAGCGCTAGGTTCTTTTCGCCGAACGACAACTCCGCCGTAATGGAAAATCGGTTTTCTTCGCCCAAAATGGTCCCCCATGCTCCGGAGCACGGCTATAAGGTTTTGTGTCAATGTTCATGTTGTTGAAATTTCTCGTCATCGAAGAGGTTCGTCGTCGTTTTCTGTTACCAGTGTTGTGCCATTTTAAGACGTGCCTACACACTACAGCAGCTAGCAGCTAGGCGGCGTTCCGTCAACGTGAAGTGCATACGGGATGGGTAGGCGGATGATAGTTTGTGGAGAGTGTTCAATAACAGCTGCACTGTTTGATAAGCGCAAAGAGACGCTAACGAGTATTTGCATGCACGATATTTACATGCCTTTCAGCGCCTGGTAGCGTTTGTACCACTGTCAAACGATAGATAAAAGCTCTGGAAGCGATACTTTACATCCAAAAACACGTGTCGGCCTACCTTTTCCGAATGACATACAAGCACACATGACATTCTGTTGAATAAAATCAATGATAAACCCCTCTTCCTATGGGCATAACTCTATAAGGTAGCACGTTACATGTAATAGCGTCCAAAGCTCCTTTATGGGCCGAGCAATTGAATAAATTGTCAACCGGCTTCAACGTTTCGCAATTAAACGCGGCAAACGCGGTGTCACTATCGGTTCGTTCCACTAGGCAGCAGAAAAAAAAGTAAAACCGCTGCAACGCCGCAAAATGTTTACCAATAAACCCACGCGTCGTCGTACCTTATCCACACTAAGGCTCATAGCGGTGGAGATAGTGACAGAAAGTGAAAACTTGCGATTAACATTACATCACAATGGGCAGAAAACAAAAGTCGTGCTTTAGCGAAAACGTATAACGTTACACACGTTGATTTTTTTCTTGTCCAACATTCCAACTACCTTTTCCATTTCTATCTCTCTCTCTATGTGCCGAGTTTCTTCGCACGCAAGTTATGACTCCAGCAAACAGTGGGCATCGCGCGAGAGCATAAGCGATCTCCATCAACACAACGCACCTACATACACAGATCGATGTTTTATGCGCACGCTATTAGTGTTGGTGGAGGTGAGGAGCCATTCCAACACAGACGCGATCCGAGCGTACAAAACAGGTTTTCTCATCGCAACTGTGAAGGCTCCCCCAACTTGCCCGGTGAGCAACTACCCCATCCCGCATTATATGGCGCATCTGTGTGTGAAGGTTTCTTCGTCCAGTCTTGGAGTTGGCTTTGTTTGCACCTCGCTCTGTTGCTCTTTCCCCTTCTATCTCAGCGTCAACCCTTTCAACGCATTCCAACGTGCCGACTCCACAACAGTGCAACGTAAACAAGCGCAAACCCGGCAAGAACCGCTCACTCTCTTACGATCTTCATCACCAACGCGTCGCCTTGTTGGATCCACAACGGCATGAGATGATGGAGAACACCCTTGAACGTTTCGTTCCACAAAAGGCGAGTTGTCTCTCTCGCGTCCGATCGTCGCAAGTGACGATCAACTCCCCCTTCGCTCGCTCGAGCTGGAGCTCGGAAGATCGCACCTATACTGATGCGTACGAGCGAAACGAGCGAGTGCTAATTATGGGTGGATACCTTCGCTGGTGACTCAATGCTGAGTCGTTTCTGGCCAAGGGGGCTTTTTATTTCGCACTCTCGAAGCCTGGCAAGAAGAAAACACCCAGTTTTTGCCCCACAAAGGGTCGTTTCAATAACAATCTCGATGCGCCCGAAAAGAAACGAAACGAAAAAAAAGGAAAAGGGAAACGTCCATTGTCTTTCCGGTGGCTCCCCAGGTACGTGCTGGAGCGGTCACCGAAAGCTCCGCTTGCTGGAGGCCATTTTGAATCGTAACGACCCTTCCCGCGGTCAGTTTCTACTGTTTCTGCTGCGTTCCGATTGTTCTCGCGGCTCGCGGCGAGATAACCCCTTTTTTGGAATCGAATCGCAATATTTTTTCCGATTTTTGCGTTGTCACATTAATAAGCTCCCCCGTTCCGTATGCAACTTCACGTCGAGAAAAGCTTCCGCGCTGGCCGTTCTGCCAGGGGTCGTTTGAGGGTTTTTGTTTTCACCACCGGGGGAAAACGAATCACGCAACAGCGCGTGGTACACACCTTAAATTTAACCTCCTTTCAACGCGGGGCGTCTTCGGCGTTGCAGTGTTCACTGGCTCCAGTCTGCGCTCGGCAACTCCCAACGGCTCCCGCACACGATATCGATTTTCTGGACGACCAGCCCAGACCAGAGACCGGGCCTGGAAAAGGGGTTGCCGCTGTGTCCGCTGCGCACAACTATGAATCACCACCGTCGCCGATGGCAACGGTCACGAAAAGCGCGACGACCACTAGCACCAAACAGCAACCACACGCGTATACGTATGCAGATTTTGTCGGTTCGGCATTCGGCTCGCGGCACCACACCACGCCTCACCCTCAACGAAAGGGATGATCGCGACACACACGCACACACGAACACAAGCACTGCAACGCGATCAGCGACAGACCGGCGAAGGGAAGAAGAGTAGACGCCGAAATAACAATACTGCAGGCACCGCCAACCGTGACACGCACTAGACAACCCCTACCAGACGCGGGTTGAATGTGAAAAGAGGGTAGAACGATGAGGGGGTAGGTTGCAGTCGACCGGAGTCACACGCAACTGGCAACTGGCAACGTGAAAGGTTCTCGCGCAAATGAGCTCACCCCGCAACGGTTGGGCCGCGTGGAGCGTTGCTTTGGCCGTGAGTTATCGCGCGCCCGAGTGCTGCTGAGTGCTGACGCGATGCTTCTACGACGGTACCGGCTCTCGTGGAGAGCACGCCTGCGACGATGGTGTGGTGAGTATGCTGCGCAGGTTATGCTCGGTGAGCATAAAACGGTGAGGTGCGATGGATTTTATGCTCAAGAAGTGAGTTACTCAGCAAATGGAGAATGAAGGAGTGATTCGAAAAAAATATTTTAGTTGATTTTTTTATTTCTCGTCTCGACTCGAATCGAATTCTTATACAATTCTTTATGAAAATGTGTCATTTTCACGTAATTTTAATCAATTTAAATCAAATATGGTGCTGTGAATTAGTGTTGTCCCAAAAGATTCTACCGGTTCATCTCTTTTCTGTAAATTATTCTACTTTCGACTGTTCCACAAGTTTTTTTGCTCGTTTGTTATATTGTGTTCTTTGGGGAGTCGATTCCTTTTTTGACTCTTTTCGTGTTTCAACTCTTTTCAGCAAAGTTCCACTCATTTTTTTCAATGCTTTTGGAAGCGGGTTCTTTTCTAACTCTACGTCTTCTTCTATTCCTTCGCGTCTTTTGGGAGTCCAATATTTTCTATTAGTCGAACTAGGAATCAATGCGTTGAATAGAATTACCAACCATTTGAAAAGAATCAATTTATCCTCATGGATAACTTATAGTAGCAGTGGAGACGCCATTCACTTTTCTGCTTCTCTAGACCATATATACCATAAAGTTATGTATGAGTTCTGAAGCCAGATTAATCTTCTATCCAGGTTTGCAGGCGAAAAGATCGATGTTTCTAATAGCAATCCTAAAAACTACTCAAAACGTGTATTTTGTTGAAACTGGTCTCCATGATGTCTGAAGATATCAAGTCTGTATGATCAAACCCCAACCCCAGGTAATTTTTTTCAATCTCAATGACACCACATTCAATGCTTTAATCGTGCAGCTGCGTCTCATGCGACTGCTAGTACCGTCGGTTACGAAACAAGTACAAATCAAATATGCATACGCTCCCATCAACAGGTTTCCCATGCGATCGAACACACCATTCATTCGATGACGAAACACAGCGCGTGCATACGTCGACGATGCATATTCTACCGAACGATCACCAGCGCCAGCACCGTCGATCTTGGTAGACGTCTAAACCAAACACACATCTACCAACCATTCACTCGAGTGCGAGAGGGGATCGGTGCGAAATAGAACAACACTTCGGGCGCGGGAATAGGCCGCAATGGTCAGCGAAACCCACCACTCGAAGATCACACGTCGCCTAGACTGATCACGTCGGCTTTCCCATCCCTTATACTCGCTCCCCGCGGGACACAGTTGTTTGTTGCTGCGCAGAGAGGTGACGCAGGTCAAGAATAAAATCGTTTCCACCACGGTGCGTACCGCGGCTGACTGATCATCAGCCGATGCGTGGGGTGAATTTTTGAAGCGTCGACGCCCGAGACAACGTGATGTTTTTCTTGGCGGATCTATGGCGCACGCAATAAGCGGCGCGACCAACTTCGTCCAACTCCGACGCGGACTTTCGGGCAAAACAGGTGGTTGCAGTTGACAAAGTACGGCCAATTATCGCTAGACGCACCCAGCTTCGTCACCTTTGGCGCACATCATAAGCGGGCGCGTCCGGCGATCTGATTAATTGTTGTATAAATATTTTAGCCGGCCTCTACCGGGGCGTCTGCGAGCGTGTGCCGGTCGTGCGAAGGTCGATCATAAAGATGACAAAGTTAATGATCCGCACCAATTGGTCCCAAGCGACCAGGAAGCGCTCGGGCGCAATTAACGCGTGCGTTGGAATTCCCAGACGGGACATTAGGGACGTTCCGCAGGGCGGTTGATGAGTCAACGTTATGCGACGAGGTTTGCATTTCTGTTGAGGAGTCTGTAAATATTGCATCCAATGCTCATGACACGCTTTGGGCCACAAATTATGTTGCTTTACTTCGTCACTTTCCCTAGCAAGTTTTACCTCGCTTGAAATAAATCTTTTGGAACGCGCAACCTAATCTCCGTGACCGCTCGGATTCGGACGTAACACAACACCAAAACACCGTCCAAAAGAGACAGTTTTCTTAGCGTAGGATATAAATGATTCCGTAAACAACGCCATTTCACAACCAGTGTGAAGGGGTCAACTTACCTGATGCACTTTTCAAAGAGGAAGGGCTTTTCACTTAGTACGACAGGTGCTAATACGCGTAACCCGCTGGCTCCACGATGCTACCACTAACTAACACAAGTTCATGCAGAGGAGAGACTTGTCAGGCGCATCGAAAAACATTTCTCCCCAAGATCTTCAACGCGTAGCGAAACTCTGATGTCATTCGCCAAAGGAAGGAACTTGTTTCTTTCCTACGCTTGGAAACTCCCGTGTTTCTCCAAGCTTGAGATTGTGTTTGTGTTTTCTGCAGGGGATGCACGAGAGTATTGGAACTTTAATTTCGATGTTCACGAGGCGTTGCATGCAGGCCTATGGAGCCTCGGTCGTGAATAAATTATTGCAAGCCGTCTGGAGGTGCTCTACACTGTTCTGCCGGCTGCCGACGGTGTTTGGCTGGTTTCTTTGGAAGATAATTGATACACTGCGGCGTGTTTTGCGCAGACAGATGGTTGTATGTGTGTGAAATCTTTTCTCTCTACCTCAGATGAAACCTTATATTGGTTAAACCAATCGGGATTCTTTTGCAGTTCTTTCGTGCTGTTCTAACCTGCTTATACCACTGCAAAATACAACAAACATATCCTACAAGAACTGGAGATACCATTACAAAATCTTGTCTCCCTCACGTCAACGTCTTCAGACCATAAACGACAATGTACCAATCGAATTACGAGCTCCGTTCTTTGTTCAACTACTCCAGTACATCATCCATACGCAACGTCTTAACCAATTGAAAGCAATCTGATTTAATTGCAGTTCATCAATGTACGACTAACCCCAACCAGGAGGTGACGGAGAGGTCACTGATTCATGACCAATTAGCTTGGACGCACATTTTACGACCACGTTCCGGGACGTTCTGGTCCCACACGCTGCTGACATAGTGAGACGCACACGCAGACCTAACCTAGCGTGCCCTCGCGCAGTTGCATCACAACACTGTATCCGAAAATTTCTTCCCCAAATCGGCGAGGGCGAAAGGCCACGACCACGGCCGTGTGTGGTGGTCGTTTTTCGGGAAATATGTGTCACTCGACCAATTAACCGGCGCAACACTTTATGTGAACATGTGTGTGTGTGCGCGCAGCGAAATTGGCTCCCTCCAAAGCCAATCCAATTAGTGAAACTAAACAACCTATTTCCGCAGGCAACACTCCACTTTCGGTCCACCGCGTGTCCAGCGGGACCCATTCGGCGATAAATGTCTCCCTGCCGGCCAGCACGGGGCGACGCGTGGGTGTTGAATTATTCAATTAGCCGGCGGGACAGCTGGAAGATCATTACCCGGACGCGGTTGCGATGGGATCAGCACCTACCTTAATCAGCTGCGTAACGGCCGGATTCGCCAGTATCCCTTGCAGAAAGACCAGATCCGTTTCGTTCGCCTCCGAGCGCCCATTGAGATCGGTCAAATTTTCTCGCACGTGTTGAAATGCAGCTGAAACGAGTGGCAGAGAAAACGATACGGTTACGATTAAGACGACAAATCCCCCACGACGTAGTTGGGTGCAGCGGTTTACCGCCAACCGTCACCGCCACTAATCATTGTCACAGACGCGTTCAATACGACGTTGCGTTTGCGTCTTCCCGTGTCTAGGCAAGAACACAACCTAAAACTGGGTCAGCCCGTTCGTGTGACCCACCCTGACCCGATCGGCGTAAGACGCGTTTCGGAGTTTATCGAGCTCGCCCTTTATCGCTTTATGATACACACTCTAGTCGAGCGGAATTGTGTAATTGCCCCATTACCATGGGGCTGTCCGCGTGTCCTTAAGAAAGACCAGATCCGTTTCGTTCGCCTCCGAGCGCCCATTGAGATCGGTCAAATTTTCTCGCACGTGTTGAAATGCAGCTGAAACGAGTGGCAGAGAAAACGATACGGTTACGATTAAGACGACAAATCCCCCACGACGTAGTTGGGTGCAGCGGTTTACCGCCAACCGTCACCGCCACTAATCATTGTCACAGACGCGTTCAATACGACGTTGCGTTTGCGTCTTCCCGTGTCTAGGCAAGAACACAACCTAAAACTGGGTCAGCCCGTTCGTGTGACCCACCCTGACCCGATCGGCGTAAGACGCGTTTCGGAGTTTATCGAGCTCGCCCTTTATCGCTTTATGATACACACTCTAGTCGAGCGGAATTGTGTAATTGCCCCATTACCATGGGGCTGTCCGCGTGTCCTTATGTTGCGCTACAAAAACGAAGGTTTACACCCAGCCCGGCTCGTTACGGCTGAGCGCGACGAGCGAATGCGATAAGCAGAGCTTAAAGGGATTGATGTAAACGGTCGTTTGCTACAAAGTTACTTCCCGGATGGACGATCCGGACGTTTCCCGGAAGGTAAACAATGTGCTATTTTTGAGGAAAAAGTTGCTGTAGGAGCTTCTTCATACCGTAACTATAAGATAACAGTACGCCAGTAGCTAGAATTGTTTTTATGTGTAAGTTTTAGCTATAGTTCAACAGTGTAATAGTAAAATACACAATTATCTAATATATTTATGTTTTTCTTGAAAACCGATCTCCTAAGTCAAACCTAATAACAACTTCTTAAAGTTATTGCAGACAGAGCCATCGATCCAATTCTTAAAGTTATTGCAGACAGATTGTGAAAGTTTCAACAGCAAATATAAAAATTTACGAAAAAAGGACTAACAGGCATTCCTAGCAATAGATCATTGGACCATTTATTTACCTTCCGTTAACTCTATTGGTTCTCCAAGCACAAGTACGAGCGGTTTCAAATTATTTTTCTTCCACCCAACCGACACCGACAGATAGTTTAAAGCCAAACAAATCGTTCCCGTCGACACTTTGAAGATGCTATTCGTAATAATATTTATCTCGCACGGAGACGTACATACAAGCGTTTGATCCTCACCATGGACCCCACGCAACGCACGACAAGCCCAGTGGTTGTTGTCTTTAGAATACAATATTTCCTTTCCGAACAAATAAACAGCCGGGAATTCAACTTTTGGGGCACACGACCGATACCGGGTTTGGAGCAGTCGGCGGTGGCGGTGGGAAAATCGTTAGAACCCATAATTGTGCCCACGGAAGAGTTACTGCCCATCCTGCGATTAGCTCTCATCTTCAACGGCCCCACAGTAAACCCCTGCTTTTAGTAGTCTCGTTGCGGGAAGACAGTAAAATCGGGGCGTGAAAAAAGAACCCATTCCCCCCTCGGCGAGCGCAAGTGCCCGCCCGCCCGCAAGCTCACGAGAAGTGATGATTTGTTTATAACATTTTTCATCAGCAGCAGCAGCGTTGGTGAGGTTTGTGGGGTAGTTGTGTCTTTTTTTCTTTCTTTCTTTTGTGTTGGGATCAAAATTCCGTAATTCGCTGGCGCGAGAGCGCTAATGCTGCCACCATAATAATCCGATTTTGCACGTTTTCCGGTGCAAATCTTTTCGACCGGCTGTCGGGGAGTTTTTGCAATTTACGATTCGCTGCGACAGTTGCCCCCGTGGCGGGTGTTGAGAGACGTCATTCTTTTCCAGCTACACAGAAAATGTGCGAGACACGAGCCGGCGGCACTGATGCGTTAAGTTATACCGAAAGTACGAATGCACATCGGTGGGTTCGTTTTTCGTCCCAAGTGAAATGAATTTATGGCAACGGCAAGCAAATTGATGGGTCGTTTCAGGGTTAGGCTTACAGTGAGCTGTTGGAAAACGCAAAAAGGATCCGTCGAGTTTTCCGTTGGAAAAGGATGAGTTTTGCGACGTATAGGGAGAAAGAGCGACCTCTCGTGCGATGTATGGTGCTATGCGGATAATAAAGATTTTATGTTATTCCAAGCTCGTGGTGTGTAGTTAAATCACATAGAGAGCCCCATAGGGTGCTAAACGGAGGACTACAAGACTATGAAGAGTAATACGTTTAAAACAACATATTTACTGTAATTTCATAGATTTTTTAAACAATTTTCACAAATATCGAAGAGTGTTGATCGTTGGATTTTAAAGGTATGATGATGATCTTTTGTTCTTTTAATACCTTTCGAGCGAAAGTATACTTATTTTACTGCAAAATATGCAATCCGCAGTACGAAACGTACTTTTTTCAATTTATTTCGTTAACATTAAAAACGCATGCAGAGAAGAACATAAGAACGGCATACAATTTAAAACAATTTTGAACACCACCAACACATTATGAGCTAGATTCTGCCTAGAGATTTCCAAAGTAAACGACTTCATCCACACGTTGATTTTACTTCACATATTCATCGACATATGTTCAAGTTTCCTTGAACATACCTTTTTGACCAAAAACTCTGAAAAATTGATTGTAAAAATCGACAAAAATTGATCCAATTTTGTTACTTCTGACCATTGATCCTGAAATCGTATCTCTTTGACTATGACAAATCGATAATATTATATCGATAATATGACTGATTGTGTTTAAAAAAATTGCTAATTGCACGTCTGTTCCGTACAATTGCTCGAATCGTATAATCATCCCGCAGGCTATCGAACTTTCCCACAAAAAAAAGATTAAAAGCCCAACCGAAAATGAGCTGCATCACTACAACTTCTAATGGCTAACATAAAACCTCCAATGAAACTAATCGCTTTGCAAACTCGCTGCCAACCCTTCTGCCGGCTATGTCCAATTTAATTGCGTACCGATGCGCTGACCGTGCGGAATTAAACCACGCTTAAAACGGACGCTCATTTCCCACCCACCCCACCAACCCCATTTCCCTATCCCGCCCGGTCGGCCGACCGGCATTTACTAATCAATTAAATCAAATCTCACTCCCAAACGCGGCCGCATCAGTCGCTCACATTAAAGGAAAACACTTGAAAAATGGCAGATCCCTTAAACCCGAAAGAAAAACCCTCCCGAAATCACCGATCGGCACCGATGCATGATTGAAGCACGCCAGACGAGCCGCAAAACCTTAAACCCGAAAGAAAAACCCTCCCGAAATCACCGATCGGCACCGATGCATGATTGAAGCACGCCAGACGAGCCGCAAAAGAAAACAGCTTCTCCTCGCACAACAACTACTGGTACAAAAAAAAAATCATCACCCCACACGCTCTCGTCATCATTAGTGCGTGTTTTGCGCTCACGTCCGCGTGCTAGTGTGGAAAGAGGGTGAGGTGGGGTGGGAGAAAAACACAAGGCACACACACACACACACCCATGGGAGGAATTTACCGAAATACCGTAATGAATTTGTTACAGGAAAAGTGAGCAACCGGGGCCCCCAAAACGCGGTTGATGGGGGGTTTTCCTGGGATGGATGGCACAGATTTACTTTCTATTTTCATTTTCACTTGCGGCGAAGGGCTTGCGACTGCGACTGCGAGACGGTTCTTCCCGGTTTCCCGGCGACGGAACGGAGCGACTTACCGTTGTCGAGCTTTGTGCTGCCGTAATGGTGCATCGAGTCCATGCTGGCCAGCAGCTGGCGCTTGTCGGTGGTTTCCTTTTTGCCGAATCGAACCATCGTCGCGACGCCGCGGTACCGATCATGGGGGGGGGTGCGTTTTAAATTATTTTAAAAGGACGAAAGGGACACGTGTTTTAAGCGTTTTCTGAGACACGAAAAATCGGCTAAAGCGCACTAGACTAGTTCACTTTTTAGTTCAATTAACAGCACACTTATATGAAATTAATTTTTAAAAACACACACACACACTAAACTAAAGCACACTGATAAGTAAAAAAACACAGAAACAAAATGGTAAAAAAGCCAACAAAAAAACAAAAACGCGCCTCTTCTTTTAATTGGGCCCATCCTCCGCTGTCATGCTCGCTTATGAGCGGTAATTAATCTCGTCCCACTTAAAAATAAAATCACACCGCTATCACAAAACAAGATAAACACCATACATCATTAAACGGCATGCTTTCAGAGCGCAAAAGAACAACGAATGCAGCAGAGCAGCAAGTCTCGTCTAACCCGACACACTAATCCGTGCTGCTGTTATACAACGTGTACGCGGGCCGACTGCAAGACTCTACTGAGCGGAGGAGGGCACGTTCTGATGGAAAACATATGTCACCGAGAGAAAGTTGTTACATTTGGGGCGGTTAAAATCGAGAAACTTGCTACACGCGAACACTGGCAGACGCCCCGGTGACAATTGGCGTAAACTAAAAATAAAGAACCCGAGCAAAAGAAAGGCATGCAGGGTCATGCAGCATGGGCCGGGAGTCTCAGTACTTCCTGTAGGTCCGTTCTGCCGATCGTCGATCGCGGAGGAATTCGCACGGAAAGCCGTACCGTGAGCCGGTGTTGAGAAGTGCGTGCAAAGAGGTATGCGCTATTCGAAACATGCCATAAGTGTACAAATAATATCTTCGTCCCACCGGGTGCAAGGTCACGGTGCATTAGAAGAAACGAGTTTCTTGTTTGTTGCTGGCGGGAAAGGAAGGGAAATTTGTCCCGGAAGCGGAGAGTCGGTTAGGTTCTCGTGTAAGACAAATTAGTAATAATACTAATTATGTGTATAAAGTGACAAACATGAAAATATCATTATTAACGAGCACGATATCTTCGGTTATACTAACGACTCCTTGTACAGTGATTAGCTGGACTTTAAGGTATCCTATTTCACAAACTTGAATCCAAAGGCAAAACCCAAAAGTCTCCAAAACTCGTTCATTATATCTCCAAGCCTTAGTGACAAGCCATTGCAGATAGATTCATCAGTGTTATGGTAAAGGTTCTACTAAATGTTCAGTAGTCTTTCTCTAACACTCTCCTAGTGGCGACCTTGTGTCGGACGTCTAAGGATTTAAATCATCATAAATTCACACTCTGCCCAACCAAAGCATGTTGGGCCCGTCATAACAACATGATCAACTTATATTTTGCACGAAAGATTGCATCAAATGGACAAGGTTTGATAGTGTTTTTGGTATAAATGTCACAGCAGGCTCTTCAATGGAAGATCCACCGCAAATTAAATGGAACTCTCAAGTGGAAGTACAGTAGCATACAGCGTCTATCTGAGATATAATCAAATTAAGATAAAAGAAGAGATCTTAAGAGATCTCAAGTGAAGATATAACATTGCGGGTGCTATGCAAACTCCACTCTCACTTCTTGAAGAGCTCACTCACATCTGCATGTTTGAGTAAAGTCGAGGCAAAGAGAAGTAGAGCCCTCTCGACGGCCTGCTTTCTCGTCCCCACTCTATCGGCGTTATCACTGCGGCCTGTTTACATTAGCCGTTCGCATATGGTTAGCATAATCGGGCCATTTACATTCCCCGAACCAAGATGCAACTGTCTCCCGTCTTTCGTTTCCATAATTTCCACACCCAAGAAACGATGAGCTGGCATGATAAATAGCGCAAACATTCGAATAAAAGGCCGAGAACATCACTTCCATCCCAGCCACCGGGGCAGTCCTCCGCATTCCACGTTTCACGTTGCATCGCTGCACTTTCTTGCGTTCCTCGGAAAGAGAATCACTCATTTCCGATCTCCGGTTGCGGAACGCGGCGAATGTAACGCGAGAACCTTGTTGTTCGGCTCCAGTGGAACGTACCGCAACGGGAAAAGGGCAGAACGTTGTGGCGGTGGTGACGTTGGAAGTCGTGAATTAACTATGACAGTATGAATATCCATTTCTACTGTCCCGGGCCGAGAAAGCCGGGACAGAAAAATACGCTAAAATAACATAAGCGAAACAGAACGCAGGGCGGCGGCCGTACGCCCACCGGCTTCGAACACATCCCACACTTGGACTGGCGCTGTTCGGCAACGGCGTTGGACAGCGGCTACCGGCTACCCCGGTCTCGAACGCAGACCGGAGGGGGTCCATAAATCACCCGCGATCGTGCGTGATCATGAGTGGCTCGTAGTGCACGGCAAGAGTCCGAGTGCGAGAACGACCAGACGCCACGGGCAAATGAATCGATCGGTCGGCAGTGAGGCGTAATCTTAAATTATCCGGAAATCATAGATAGATGGATGGGAATTTAATTTTCTTAATCGATTCCTCCAGCCGGCCCCGCGCTGCCTCCCGCGTTGTGCGCGGGACGTTGGGTCTGACGAGTGAAATTGCCAAGAGCGAATTCCGAGTAACCCGAGGAAGAAAGTAAGCCAGTAGCCGGACGTTTGATTGACGTGTGCGAATTGCTCGAGGCTTTTCTTTCGTTTGGCGCAGCTTGCACCTTGCCCTTCGCCTGGTAGCGTGGTTGAATTAGCGTACGGATATCCCACCGCAAAACGAAGTACATCGCCACGCAACATTTGGAACACATGAACTGGAGCACAACGGACGCACGTTTCGTTCGAACGTTCTCGCGTCGTTCTTCCCGTCTTTCGACATCTTTATCTACTGCTAACGATCGTTCCACATGTAGACCCAGCAAAGGCACACGCACACACACACATACACTGTTGGGTCACACGGTGACATTTATTTTTGGGGAGAAAAACAATTTCCCACTCGTGCCGTGAACTCACTTCCACATGTCACTGGCAAGCGCACTGAAAACTCAATAATCACTTCGTCCCACTCGCAGCGCGCCGTCTTCCAAAAACTGCCCCGCCGTTGACAGAGAAGCCATCAATTTCACTACCGTTTACGAGTTTTCCACTAACCCCACGGATGACCCCCGGGGGGGGTGGGGCGCATGTTTCCGAAAATATGGTTCCCGAATGCACACGCGGCTTCAAACGCGATCCACACAGAGCGCTCAACTAGAACTGCAGGATCACCGATCGGGTGCCGCGATCTGCGAATCTCCTCCATCGAAGCAGGCGGAACTCGACGAACAGGTTTTCCCTGCCATCCGCTCGCACCCCGCCTATCTTTGTGTATGGGTGTGAGGTGGGGCTTTTTTATCTCCGTTTGCCTCTGCACGTCAAACCAACCGACTGATCCAACGGATCGCGAGCGCGAGCCGCGCGATCGAGCGAGTTCAACAACACCGTCACAACTGACGGCATCACCGGGCCGTGCCGGGCCCACAGCCAACGGAAGCCCGCTTCGGACCTTACCGTCAGAATGCTGCGTCCAGGGGTCGGTGGTGAACTAAAATGGAGGGGTGGGAGTGCTGTAGGAATGTAGCGTTGGGCCACGCTGTTGTTCCACGAGCGAGAAGCCTCTGCCAACGGCGGCCATACATAACCGGTTGTCGCTTGGGTTCCTCTCCAAAAGCGAAGCCCAACAGCGGTGATGAGATGAGATCTTTTCTCTGAGAGATCCGAGCCAGCAGGGCTCTCAGCAGGTGTGGTGAGTTACAGGTAGGAAAAGGCACTCACAGTAACCAACCACCACCGGTAAACCGGCGGTTGCTGCAAACGGCGTAATGATGGACTTCTCCCCTCGCGATATGTTTTTCGTTTCCTTCTAGAAAACGACCACCCTTCTAATAACCGAAACGCACGAAAGGACCCGCTTACAGCACCAGGACCCGGGAACTCTGTGCGAGGGATTGAAACAGCACCATCGGGAACACGTCACCTCTGGATCGAGTTCGGGAGAGGGGTCGTTCATTCACCTGTTTTTTCAGGTCAATCGTAGCACGTGTGCTGCACCGCGCCTCGGCCTATGTTTGGTCTGGCGTAGTAAACAGTGCAGCGTTGGAAACGCACCGAGACTCCGTGACAAAGAGCGGGCCCGCGGGAAGTGGGTCGAGCAATCCATTACGTTTCATAACGCTACGGTGGGGGGGGAGCGTAGCGTGTGTCGCTGTTTGTGGCCTCCCCAGAGTGACTCGAAGACCCCTCCGGTGGGTTTACTCACTTCGGAAGTATTTTCAAAGATTACATGCATGTTTTCTCGGCGATAGATATCGAGGAGGGCATATTACGACGTTGTTAGAACCATAGTAAAATAAGCATTCCGAAACCGATTTCAATTATTTTCATTTTTAACCATAAAGAACATTAAAGAAGGATCAGCGTATTAGGTAAAACTAATTGATTGCTAATTGCATTCATTTTGTGCGCAAATTTCCATATTGCTCAGGAAGGTATGCAATGTGCAAGGCACAGTCCTTGATGAATTAAATCGCAAAGATTTAGTTGTCTGCTTTCAAAGATTACATTTTGAAATTTGTTTAGACCAAGACTGTTTTCTCTTTACATTTAAAACAGATTTTGAAATACAAGATTCGGCTCTTCGGAAAATGATAAAATTTTACAACAAACTTAATAAAACCATATCATGTCCTCTATTGATCCAAATGATTTATAGCTAGGATGGAGCAACCCCCAAAACCTTGTTTCTTCAAGTCAGCTCAGTGCAGTTAGTGCTTGTGAACACACTTTTCCTTATGTTGTATATTCACACCGTCACTTCATTAAAGACGCTCGTTTCGAAGATTGGTTTAACTGTGATGATAGTCCAGAAAAGAAATTGATTTTTCATCGAACACCTCCATCCGTAGCTCGATGAACTCCGGCGAGAGTTCTAATAATACACTGGCATAACTCACCACTAGTATGCAAGTAAATAAACCACAAAGCGGACAGGCACACACAATCGATACGCAGCTGTGCCGTCATGTTTATCACGAGTAGCATCGAAATGCGCGAAATCAACTCCTGATGGAGACGCCCAGTCGTTAGGCGGTGTGAAAAGCGGAATCACCCGTTCGTGTCATGGTGGTGGTGTGCCAGTGGGGCGCGCGAGTACACCGAAAACAAAGCCCACCCACACCCCCAGTGACTCACCGTGACCGTTGGCAAACTCCACGATTTTCTCCGAACTCCGCAGCAGTCCAAAGTTGCTCCACAGGTTGTTGATGCGTTTGCCGAAAGAGCGCCGCTTGACGGCTCTGATCGCTGAGTTGGCGCGCCTTCGATCCTTCCGCGCTCCGGCCTCCCGGTCCGTGCCCTTCCCGACGTTCTTCCTGATTTCGTAGCGATTGTCCCCGTGGTAGGGCAGATGTAACGTGACCATGCGATGCTGATGGTGATGATGGGCGATGGTTGCTTCGTCCGGCGAGCGCGGCGGTATCACCAGCGATGACGGTTCACTTCCCGACTCGGGCGAAGCAATCGGTGCCGTTGGCGAAAGACGCGCATCGACTAATGTGTCCCCACGTGTGCTGGGGGCGGACGAGCCGGAGCTCAGCTTCGTCTGGCCGGTGCGGAAAAACAGCCCCTTGAAGGTGGCCATAAAATTGCCCGTCTTTGCCTTCGGCACCTTTGTCTGGTCCGGTGCGGCAGCCGTCTGATAAAGGTGCACCATGTTTGCATGCAATCCAAACACGAGCACGGAACGACGATAGGAGAGGCAAACGATATTTTGCGCCTTAACGACCGTCACGACACATCGCCGCTGCGAGTTCACTGAACTATTAAATGCTAATTTCACTGTTACGGCTTCCGGGGTTGTTTGGTTTTAGAATTGCATTTTTTAAGACCACTTTGTGAGAGGTTCGATATGTTTTTTTTTGCGAAAACTGGCATCCCTGCAGTACGCTACACAACATCACATGTTCAATGCTTATTCACATTGTCGAGGCACTCTTCACAAACAAACCATACTACTGTAACGTAATGTACACTCCTAGTGGCAGTGCACCTACAGACAGACCCAATATTGTTCACATCGCAACGTCAATTAGAGAAAAGAACGACGGTTCAACCCCGAGAACAATCGGTGTCACCTCCTCCACATGCGTGGTGGCCTGTTGTTAACCAATCGCCGACGAATGTGGAACAGTTGGAGCGCCTGGAACGAACCGACCGATGAATGACGGCGATGCTAAACGAATGACGATACTACACAGGAAGACCCTTCCAAGGTCTACTAATAAACACCGCAAAGAATAGCACAGCGAACAAAAAAGAAACTCCCTTCACACCTCAACGGACCGTTCTCCACACACCACAAGTCTCGCGTCCGTATCAGCGGACATGCTAATTACATTTACCGAACCCACACGCTGGGGACGAGAAAGAAAACGCAACGCGCAATTCTGTACCGTTTTGCCAAACTACCAAACAACGCTTCGTGTCCGTCTCGTCGCCATGGAATCGAAACGAGCGTCCATCACATTCGGCCAGGATGACTCCCTCACTGGTGGAAAGGATCGATCGTTATGTAACTGGCCAGAGCACCACAACAGGAATGTTACCTGTGGCCTCCCGAATGCTTCTGCTAGGTTTGCGCGGGATCCTTTCGCCACAGAAGAGATGGGGATATGCGTTAGTAAATAATTCATTAGAACATGCTGATTTTAGTTAAAGTGTTGTCACGTGGCATAATGATACTAGCATGAATGTTTGGAGAAACCAATATCTATTAAGTTGTTGCAATTCTTCAGCGCAACTGTGCCACTAAATATGGCCAGTAACATGAATAATAGATGTGCACAACTCATATTCAATTAATACCATTGATACCAGAATACCAGATAAATAACGGTCATTTTCTCCAAAACACCAACCGTATTCAATATTTTCAGCAGCATTCAGCAAAATGACAGTCGTCTGACAGCAGCGCGTTGACAGTAGTTGGTTGTTTGTTGTTGTCTTCTTCTTCATAACTTTTTTTCAACCTTTCGAGCCAAGCGGAACCCGCACGTCTGTCGTTTTTGTATAATTACAAAAAAAAGTGTTGAAAAGCTATAAAATCCATCCTCCAATCGTTCGGTGTCGACGCGAAACAGTTATTCTTTTTCCTAGTTCGCATTCAATCGACTCGCCGTGGGTTAGGAATAAGGGATCAGATCCGGTGCTCCAACCTCGCATCACTAAAAAGAAGACGAACCGGGGAAACTCGGGAAAACAGTCCTTTCTCTATATTGCGTACCCCCGCGTGTGTAGTACTCGATGTATTGTTGTGTTTTACGGTAAACCACGTCGGACGAACATTTATTTCATTCCAACGACCCGCGCGGCCGTGCGTGTACCTTTTGTTTTCCCTCGTTTGCTAACTCACCCCCGAAGGGAAGGGTGTGCGACCCGGGTAGGAGAGATTCGAAGCGCGTGTGTATGTGTATATGTGTATGTGACCAACGCTAAAACGCATCGCAAAATTCGTTTACGATAGAAAGTTCTCCGGAGGGTGTCATCGGAACGTGATTTGCAAGCGACCTTCCGCGGGCGTCGAAGGAGTTTTCTTCTTGCTTTTGTGCGTTGTTTTCTTGCTTCCACACCATCGCCTCTACTGACAACGCTCGTAACTTGACGCGGCTTTATTGGTGGGAAATCTATCTTTTTACAAAAAAGCACCCTGTAAAGAGAATTCATAGCTTATTCGTAGTTGCATACGTGATGTTATGCTAATTTTATGCATCGCAGGCGCAGCTGAATTGTCTCAATTCTTAAAAGGCATTCGTTTGCGAAAACCTTCCGTCGCTTTACCTACGCCTACTCCTGCTCATTTCCGAGACAATTCAACCGTCATATCGTCGCAGGAAGAAGAAGAGGAACGCACCATGGAAACCATCGAAAGGACCGTCTCAGCAGCCGGTGTGGCGAGTGGTAACAAGAAGTTGTAAGTAAACCCTAGGCAATGGCAGTATCGCACACGATCTCACCGTTACCTTTTTCCAGCTTGTTCGGTGCGGACGCGAGTCAGCATTCCTTCAAGACCACCGATAAGAACGTTACAGTCGTGTGTAACGAGGGCAAACACGATCGTGGCAGCTCGAAGATCAAGCTGGTCAATGTGGTCAACTTCAAATGGGAACAGAAAAACTACCCTGGCCGGTTGATAGCCTGTCACAAGGACTGCTATCTGCTGGCGTACTCAATTCGCGGTAGGTAGATAATCCCCCTGGCAAACGGTCTCGGCAGATGTTAAAGAGATCTTCCCGATCGTTGTTGTTTTTTTCCTCGCAGTCACGAAACTGTCCAAGAGTGAAAGCATGGTGCGAGTGGCCCATCTTGAGCTGCCCGAACGCTGCCTCATCAAGGGCCTATCGGATGACATTCTAGACCTGCAGTTTTCGCACAACAGCACCACCGAATGTCTGCTCGGTATCATCGAACGGACCGCGCTTCACGTGCACCAGGTGCTGGTGAAGAGTGAGAAAGTGACAACGGCACTGAAGGTGAAGATTGTCGATCCGCTGGAAGGGCACGTGCCGGTGTGCGATCGAATCACCTGGTGCCCTTACCTGGGCGACGGCGGCGGCGATGAGATGGACGATTTCGCCAAACAGTTGCTCGTGTGGACGCGTGGGTCCACCTTCCAGTGCTACAGTATTAGCGCACTGTCGAAATTGTACCTCAATATGACCGATCTGAAAGCGTCCGACATTGACGGGGGTGGCTTTAAGGCCAGCGACGGGGATGCGATCATCACGGGGAGTGTGTTTTCCGACGACGGCACGACGCTGGCACTCAGCTCGAACGATGGGCTGATCCGGTTCTATCAGGTGTATCAGCACGCGAACGATCGTTCTCCGCGCCGGCTGCACCTCTGGAAACCGCACGCCGGCAAACCGATCACGAGCTTCTTCTTCCTGGACAACTACACCGAAACGGTGAACAACAAGACGATCTGGAAGCACGCGATCACCTGTGCGGAGAACAATGCCGAAATAAAAGTGTGGTGCTGCGAATCGTGGGCCTGCCTGCAAACCATTCGCCTGGTATCCCCCGTGCCTGATGCAACGCTGAACTTCAAGGCCGAAATTGACTGTTGTCTTCTTCTTCATAACTTTTTTTCAACCTTTCGAGCCAAGCGGAACCCGCACGTCTGTCGTTTTTGTATAATTACAAAAAAAGTGTTGAAAAGCTATAAAATCCATCCTCCAATCGTTCGGTGTCGACGCGAAACAGTTATTCTTTTTCCTAGTTCGCATTCAATCGACTCGCCGTGGGTTAGGAATAAGGGATCAGATCCGGTGCTCCAACCTCGCATCACTAAAAAGAAGACGAACCGGGGAAACTCGGGAAAACAGTCCTTTCTCTATATTGCGTACCCCCGCGTGTGTAGTACTCGATGTATTGTTGTGTTTTACGGTAAACCACGTCGGACGAACATTTATTTCATTCCAACGACCCGCGCGGCCGTGCGTGTACCTTTTGTTTTCCCTCGTTTGCTAACTCACCCCCGAAGGGAAGGGTGTGCGACCCGGGTAGGAGAGATTCGAAGCGCGTGTGTATGTGTATATGTGTATGTGACCAACGCTAAAACGCATCGCAAAATTCGTTTACGATAGAAAGTTCTCCGGAGGGTGTCATCGGAACGTGATTTGCAAGCGACCTTCCGCGGGCGTCGAAGGAGTTTTCTTCTTGCTTTTGTGCGTTGTTTTCTTGCTTCCACACCATCGCCTCTACTGACAACGCTCGTAACTTGACGCGGCTTTATTGGTGGGAAATCTATCTTTTTACAAAAAAGCACCCTGTAAAGAGAATTCATAGCTTATTCGTAGTTGCATACGTGATGTTATGCTAATTTTATGCATCGCAGGCGCAGCTGAATTGTCTCAATTCTTAAAAGGCATTCGTTTGCGATTCTAGTGATAGTACTGATGACGAGCGAGAGGAAGAGGAGGAGGAGGAGGGCGGTGGCAACACGAGCATCGCCTCCGTGGCCGGCTCGGAACGCATCGCCAACATCACCGACGACCCGGACGATGAGGACGGGGATGAGATGGATGAGGTGGTGACGGTGGCCCCGAAGGTTGTTGTACCCGTCCTCACGAAAGGCGGCAAGAAGGGTTTTCCGATGGCCAATGGGGGGTCCAAATCGGGAGCCGATCAACCCAAGCACAAGAAGGGACACGGCGGAGCGGAAAACCTTCCGTCGCTTTACCTACGCCTACTCCTGCTCATTTCCGAGACAATTCAACCGTCATATCGTCGCAGGAAGAAGAAGAGGAACGCACCATGGAAACCATCGAAAGGACCGTCTCTGCAGCCGGTGTGGCGAGTGGTAACAAGAAGTTGTAAGTAAACCCTAGGCAATGGCAGTATCGCACACGATCTCACCGTTACCTTTTTCCAGCTTGTTCGGTGCGGACGCGAGTCAGCATTCCTTCAAGACCACCGATAAGAACGTTACAGTCGTGTGTAACGAGGGCAAACACGATCGTGGCAGCTCGAAGATCAAGCTGGTCAATGTGGTCAACTTCAAATGGGAACAGAAAAACTACCCTGGCCGGTTGATAGCCTGTCACAAGGACTGCTATCTGCTGGCGTACTCAATTCGCGGTAGGTAGATAATCCCCCTGGCAAACGGTCTCGGCAGATGTTAAAGAGATCTTCCCGATCGTTGTTGTTTTTTTCCTCGCAGTCACGAAACTGTCCAAGAGTGAAAGCATGGTGCGAGTGGCCCATCTTGAGCTGCCCGAACGCTGCCTCATCAAGGGCCTATCGGATGACATTCTAGACCTGCAGTTTTCGCACAACAGCACCACCGAATGTCTGCTCGGTATCATCGAACGGACCGCGCTTCACGTGCACCAGGTGCTGGTGAAGAGTGAGAAAGTGACAACGGCACTGAAGGTGAAGATTGTCGATCCGCTGGAAGGGCACGTGCCGGTGTGCGATCGAATCACCTGGTGCCCTTACCTGGGCGACGGCGGCGGCGATGAGATGGACGATTTCGCCAAACAGTTGCTCGTGTGGACGCGTGGGTCCACCTTCCAGTGCTACAGTATTAGCGCACTGTCGAAATTGTACCTCAATATGACCGATCTGAAAGCGTCCGACATTGACGGGGGTGGCTTTAAGGCCAGCGACGGGGATGCGATCATCACGGGGAGTGTGTTTTCCGACGACGGCACGACGCTGGCACTCAGCTCGAACGATGGGCTGATCCGGTTCTATCAGGTGTATCAGCACGCGAACGATCGTTCTCCGCGCCGGCTGCACCTCTGGAAACCGCACGCCGGCAAACCGATCACGAGCTTCTTCTTCCTGGACAACTACACCGAAACGGTGAACAACAAGACGATCTGGAAGCACGCGATCACCTGTGCGGAGAACAATGCCGAAATAAAAGTGTGGTGCTGCGAATCGTGGGCCTGCCTGCAAACCATTCGCCTGGTATCCCCCGTGCCTGATGCAACGCTGAACTTCAAGGCCGAAATTGACATCTCCTCCACGTACCTGGTGCTGACGGAGCGATCGACGCGCCAGATCTACGTGCTCCAGATACGGAAAGGACCCGGTTCCGTCTCGCCGGACGTCCCGGAAGCGCAGAAAAAGGCCCTCCGGAGCAGCAAACCGGTCCAGCCGTACATTGTGTCGATCGCGGAGTACCCACTGTCCACTTCGGTACTCGGTTTCGCCATCCTATATGCGACGGCCGGCAACGCGAAGGACAGCGACTACTACAGCGAGTACGCGCACCATGAACAGGACGACGACGATGAGGAACAATCGGCGGGTGGGTCACGCTGTGTCGTGATTCGCATGTTCCTTGTGCAGCCGAACAATCTACAGGACTGCACGCTGATGTACGACGCACTACCGGAATCCGACGACACGGAGACGACGGAAGTGGAGCTCGCGGAGGACGCGGAGCAGCGTGCGCTCGAAGCCCCAGATAGCCAAGGGAACTCATCATCCGTTTCGTCCTCCTCCTCCTCGTCCGCCGCCTCATCGTCGAACGAAACGACAGACAACAACGTGTCGCATCCGCCATCGGAGGAAGATGATGGCGAGGTGGGGACGGAAACGAAGGGAAAAGTTGTTGTTGCCGAGGATGCCAACACTGGCAGCAAGCACAGCAACGGAACGGACAAGGAAGAAGAGGAAGAGGAGGATGATGCGCGGCTCAAAATGGCCGAAGCGGCGCAGAAGCTGAACGAAGCGTTCGGGACGATTTGCACGACGGTCGCCCCCTCGGCTGATGGTTCCGGGAGTGCACCGACGACACCAGGGAACACCAGCGGCACAAAAGTGAATCTTATGACGCCGGACTCGTTCAGCACACCAGCCAGCAGCGGTGGTACTCGATCCGGTATGTTAAAGTTTGAGTTTTCTTGTCTTTATGTATGCATTACACCAAGCCCGTATGATTTGTTGAGTTACATTTTATGCTTAGCATTGCTTGTGGTATTAGACATTTCAGTAGACTGTTTCCAGCATTCCGGTGAAATCAAGAAACACTTACAGGAAAAATAATACTTCTAATTTAAAATTTATAATTATTTATTTAATATTTATTCTACAACATCCTTCCTTTACTCTGTTATACCCGTAGCTAGATAGGTAAGGCGACAATGTGTCTTTTTAAAAGAATAGAGAGTTCACTTTAATGCCTCTGGCCGTAGATGTGTGCAGGAAACCTTCTATTGCCTGGTTGTTGTTTTTTCTTCCTTCCATACTTTATCTTGTGAAGCAAATCAAACTGGAACTGTCATGAGATGGTCAAGATACATACTACAGTTGTCGGAAACCGAAGCTTGTTTACGTGCGTCCGACGTCGGTTTCTCGTTTTATTGCTCATAGATATGTTTGTTATTCGCTGAATGATGATTATACCAAGAGGGTTGATGGCTTATCAGTGCGTTATTTTAATTGATATTCTAGTGATAAGAACGCATTCGTAATATTGAACTATTCGCTGCATACTTAAGATTTTCGCATCTGTTGTAGTGTTTTACTGAGGATTTGCTGTTGTCCGTATTATCTATTTTCTCATCTCGTTATAGTATAAGTCTCAAAGAGTATTAGTTGTTTTTTCCATCGTATGTTGTATTAGTAGTTCAATAGTTACTTTTTTGCGGTTCTATTTGTATACTTCAGAGCATCTTTTATGTATTCGTTCTGAAAGTTTTATGTTGTGCATATACTTAGTGATTCTTACGTCTTTCATTTGCCCACGAACAGTAATGGGGATTATATGTATGTTTGTTTATTTTTTATAAAGCTACTTGCTAGCGAATCAGTTCATTTGCATGTCTTTGTATTAGCTCGGTGTTTTGAGTAAGAAAAACTTCATTTTTTCTGTTGTTATTCTTTACTTCATTTGGTAAAAAGCTAACTCTTGGTGGAATAAACCTTCCGCATTGCAAACAACATTTCCGGTAATGGTTTCCCTCCATTTTTTGCTTTTCCATTACTAATGCACCTGCTGCTACGGTGAACCCTGCAGCGAGCGTAAAGGATAACCACAAGGACGTACGCATTATAAACCTTTCGGAGCTGCCCTATCCCGAAATGGAAACGATCATGAACCAGTACGATCGATCAGCGGGTCGAAGACGGGGCCGGGTGGGCGCATCGTCGACAAACACGGCCACGGCAATCGCATCGAGCGCCGCACCAAAGACAACCAACAGCACGATCACGATAGGAGCGCGAAAGAACAATTCGTCCGTTACAAGCACGGCCAGCGCGAATGGCAGTGTTTCTAGTGATAGTACTGATGACGAGCGAGAGGAAGAGGAGGAGGAGGAGGGCGGTGGCAACACGAGCATCGCCTCCGTGGCAGGCTCGGAACGCATCGCCAACATCACCGACGACCCGGACGATGAGGACGGGGATGAGATGGATGAGGTGGTGACGGTGGCGCCGAAGGTTGTTGTACCCGTCCTCACGAAAAGCGGCAAGAAGGGCTTTCCGATGGCCAATGGGGGGTCCAAATCGGGAGCCGATCAACCCAAGCACAAGAAGGGACACGGCGGAGCGGTTGACCAGCAGCAAGAAAGCGTTCTGAGCATCTCGGCGAGCGCGCTAAACATTGAACACTTTACTAAAATACTTACACTTGACGAAGCGGAACCTCCAACGGTTCGAGGTAGTTAACTAATTATGCTTCAACAAGATTAACAAACATGCTGCGGAGTGGGATCCTTGATCGTTTCAGTATTCTCATGCCTTTTCCTATGTCTTTACTCTACCTCGACAGAAAAAATCAAAAGCGATGATACCGTCAATCCGGACGTACTGAGCACGCTGTTTATGCTCGCGAAGGCGACCAAACAGCACCAGCAACCGGTAACGGCGGTCCCGGAACCATCCACTCTTCAGACTGCGAACGCACTTGAGGCGTTTGTAAACATGGTGAAGAACCGGGCAGAAATCACCAACGCCAACACCATGGGCGACGATGCGGTGAGCAGTAAGACGAAGCACCGAAAATCTATCAACGGTCCAGCAGCAGCCGATGCTCCGGAGGACAGTGTTACAGGTAGGTGTTGTTTGATATTATTTTTATAATACTTGACCATAGTTACTTGGAAATGTGTCTGTAGCACGTGAGCTTCAAACTGGAAGATGTTTGCTCGGAAGCTACAATCGTTTTAACCTTAATCACCTTAATGTCCACAACAGATGCTCCGGTGGTACCACCAATGCCATCGGCTGAGATGCTCGCTAGCGGAGGTTCGAGTCCAAGCCGGGAAGTGCAACAGATCATGTCTACCAAGGGAGGTGCGACGATTAGCATGGTCGACGATATGTTTATGTACTCGTGCGTCGAACAGAAGGACGACGATTTTGAAGACGACGAGGAGGACGATGAAGAAGAGGGTGTTGTGAACGTCGGTGCTACGTACACTGAAAAGGACGGTGTGGCTGTGGTGGTTGCCAACGGCACCGTCGACAACTCGGATGTAGCAGATGGAATGGACGAGGTGCTGGACGTATCTACCGACACGAGTGTGCTGCTGTCCGGAGAGAAAACCACAGCTGCCGTGGTCGCTCTGAAGGAATCCATCGCCGATTCCACGAAGGATGAGCTGGCACTGAAAAAGATATCAGTCATGAAGATATCGGGTGCCGTGTTAGGTGACAGTCCAACGACCAAGAAGGCTCGGCAAGTGGAGCAGAATGATACCCCATCGGCATCAAACTTCTGGCCCGCGACGGTACCAACGGAAGTTCCGACAGTGGCTTCAACGAGCGAGGTGAAACCTTCGGCCCCGAAATCATCCACACCAATCGTCGTACCTCCCACCGTCGTGACGATCGATTCGACCAAGCAACTGGACGAACTGAACGGCAAGCTGGACAGCATGATGGAGCTGCTGCTGGTGCAATCGCGCCAGATCGAGGAGATGAACGCGCAGTTCGAAGCGATGAAGAAGAGCAAAGCGGACGAGCAGCGACGAACGAGCACAATGATAAACCGGATCAACCAAACCCTGCCGAAGATGATCGAAACGCAGCTCACGCAGCTGTTCATGCAGCATGCGCTCAAAATCGATGAAATCATGGTTGCGAGCTTTAGCAAGCAGCAGAAACTGTTGCTCGAGACGCTCGCCCACATCCTACCTCAAGCGGTGCTGGCCCAGCTACCCGAACGGCTGACCGGGATACTGATACAGGAGCTCTCGACGAAGATGCTGCCACAGATCAACGCGAAACTAGACATGATCAAGCAGTCCGTCAGCATTGACCTAGCGGAGAAGTTTCGCACCAGCGAGGGAACAATACGCGATGCTACGCAGCGCGCGATTCGTAGTGAGGTGAGTGCAATTGTTTAGTTTTTTTTTTGTTTTGTATGGTACACGATGCAGTTATCAAATGACAGGATTGTCAAACCCACTAACGCATGACAGAAATCAGCTTGTTACAGTCTGTTTTTCTGATATATATTTTCTTCAAAACAACTATTTTCACTAGTTTTGTAGCTTGTTTGTAGGCCTATAAAACATAATATTATGTTTGTCTTTTTTATAGCCTTTCGTCAAGACAATCTCGCTTTCCGTGCAGTCAGGCATGCGGGGTATTATGGAACAAGCGTACCAGGAATCGCTGCGTACAATTATACTGCCTAGTTACGACAAGACCGCACGGGAAATGTTCTTCCAGCTAAGCGCCGCCTTCTCGGAAGGTCTTAAAGAATGTAAGTCTGCTGTGCTGCTTCTGTCGCATCTATTTGCTAATCATGTACGCTTCACCATCCCTCTGCAGGCATGCATAAAATCGACCAACACATCGTACGCGTAGGACGCACGCAGGATCGTACCAGCGAGATGGTGGAGATCATTCGCCAGCTCCCCGATAAACTCGCTACCATCAGCGAGCGTACGGCCTCAACAGCCGTCCGGGCGATGCGAGAATCGGTCGAAAAGGATCTGAAGGGTCTGAGCAGTAAGACGAAGCACCGAAAATCTATCAACGGTCCAGCAGCAGCCGATGCTCCGGAGGACAGTGTTACAGGTAGGTGTTGTTTGATATTATTTTTATAATACTTGACCATAGTTACTTGGAAATGTGTCTGTAGCACGTGAGCTTCAAACTGGAAGATGTTTGCTCGGAAGCTACAATCGTTTTAACCTTAATCACCTTAATGTCCACAACAGATGCTCCGGTGGTACCACCAATGCCATCGGCTGAGATGCTCGCTAGCGGAGGTTCGAGTCCAAGCCGGGAAGTGCAACAGATCATGTCTACCAAGGGAGGTGCGACGATTAGCATGGTCGACGATATGTTTATGTACTCGTGCGTCGAACAGAAGGACGACGATTTTGAAGACGACGAGGAGGACGATGAAGAAGAGGGTGTTGTGAACGTCGGTGCTACGTACACTGAAAAGGACGGTGTGGCTGTGGTGGTTGCCAACGGCACCGTCGACAACTCGGATGTAGCAGATGGAATGGACGAGGTGCTGGACGTATCTACCGACACGAGTGTGCTGCTGTCCGGAGAGAAAACCACAGCTGCCGCGGTCGCTCTGAAGGAATCCATCGCCGATTCCACGAAGGATGAGCTGGCACTGAAAAAGATATCAGTCATGAAGATATCGGGTGCCGTGTTAGGTGACAGTCCAACGACCAAGAAGGCTCGGCAAGTGGAGCAGAATGATACCCCATCGGCATCAAACTTCTGGCCCGCGACGGTACCAACGGAAGTTCCGACAGTGGCTTCAACGAGCGAGGTGAAACCTTCGGCCCCGAAATCATCCACACCAATCGTCGTACCTCCCACCGTCGTGACGATCGATTCGACCAAGCAACTGGACGAACTGAACGGCAAGCTGGACAGCATGATGGAGCTGCTGCTGGTGCAATCGCGCCAGATCGAGGAGATGAACGCGCAGTTCGAAGCGATGAAGAAGAGCAAAGCGGACGAGCAGCGACGAACGAGCACAATGATAAACCGGATCAACCAAACCCTGCCGAAGATGATCGAAACGCAGCTCACGCAGCTGTTCATGCAGCATGCGCTCAAAATCGATGAAATCATGGTTGCGAGCTTTAGCAAGCAGCAGAAACTGTTGCTCGAGACGCTCGCCCACATCCTACCTCAAGCGGTGCTGGCCCAGCTACCCGAACGGCTGACCGGGATACTGATACAGGAGCTCTCGACGAAGATGCTGCCACAGATCAACGCGAAACTAGACATGATCAAGCAGTCCGTCAGCATTGACCTAGCGGAGAAGTTTCGCACCAGCGAGGGAACAATACGCGATGCTACGCAGCGCGCGATCCGTAGTGAGGTGAGCGAAATTGTTTAGTTTTTTTTTGTTTGTATGGTACACGATGCAGTTATCAAATGACAGGATTGTCAAACCCACTGACGCATGACAGAAATCAGCTTGTTACAGTCTGTTTTTCTGATATATTTTTTCTTTAAAACAACTATTTTCACTAGTTTTGTAGCTTGTTTGTAGGCCTATAAAACATAATATTATGTTTGTCTTTTTTATAGCCTTTCGTCAAGACAATCTCGCTTTCCGTGCAGTCAGGCATGCGGGGTATTATGGAACAAGCGTACCAGGAATCGCTGCGTACAATTATACTGCCTAGTTACGACAAGACCGCACGGGAAATGTTCTTCCAGCTAAGCGCCGCCTTCTCGGAAGGTCTTAAAGAATGTAAGTCTGCTGTGCTGCCTCTGTCCCATCTATTTGCTAATCATGTACGCCTCACCATCCCTCTGCAGGCATGCACAAAATCGACCAACACATCGTACGCGTAGGACGCACGCAGGATCGTACCAGCGAGATGGTGGAGATCATTCGTCAGCTGCCCGATAAACTCGCTACCATCAGCGAGCGTACGGCCTCAACAGCCGTCCGGGCGATGCGAGAATCCGTCGAAAAGGATCTGAAGGGTCTGCAAACGCCGCTGCTAAAGTCGATCCGCGAAAACATACGCCAAGAGATCGAGAAGGGCTTCGAGGTGCAGGCATCCTCATTGGAAGATTCCGTCCTGTCGGTGGTACGTTCGCAAGCCCAAACACCCGCGCCGAGTAACGCAGACGTGCAGGAGCAGATCAAGCAGTACCTTGGCTCTGGCCAGATCAACAAAGCCTTCCACAAGGCGCTCCTGTCGAACGATCTAAGCCTGGTGGAGTTTCTGCTCGAACGGGCTGACCACAAGCAGGTGTTCAATCCCTGCCCGCTAGAGCAGACGGTGCTGTTGTCGCTAATACAGCAAATTTCCGCCGACATGTCCAACCACAATGAGCTAAAACAAAAGTAAGCTGCTGGGCAGACGGAACCGTTTACGAACGATAATCTAACTGCAATTACTTTCGGGGTCTCGTTCTCTTTCCAATAGATATTTGTCCGACGCGATCGTTAATCTAGACATCCAAGATCCGATCACGAAAGAACACTCGCCGAAGGTAATGCTGGAGCTGATCAACAACTGTCAGTCGTTCATGGCTGCCAATCCGTCGAGCTCGCTCTGCACCAGCCTGAAGATGCTGGTCATTGCCGCGCAGTACATGGGCTTCAAAAACATCTGATGTCTGCTGAAGTAGCAGCACCGGCAATCCAAGACTGACGGCACCTGAATTCATTCAACCATTTGACCGGGAGAAACTCTCTCCCAAGGAAACCTTACCGCCGTACCCTTGAAGCAATCATAACAACGCCCATCTACAACACCATGAAAAGACACATTCATCCAATTATTTTCCCTTCCCTGACGACCCCTTTTTGCCAATCAATTCAAATAATTGATTGGAATCTTGTGGATAGTGTTTGACCTCAATTTTATTTTGACTTTTTGACCTCTTTTTTCCTTTATTGCTCTTTTCTTTTATGGTTTGATTATTATTTGTTTTGCATTCGCGAGCAGACAACCCTTTGATGTTATGTGATCGTGAAAGGTCCGCGATGTGTTGAAACAGTTCTTCCCATATAAATCCCCCTTCTTCGTGCTACCGTTTACAGAATGTAGACAAATGCATACACACGGGAACCCCAACACAAGCCCGGAAGGATCAATTTTAGTTTCTAACCTAATAAAACAAAATTTTCTATAAACTGTCCATAAGAGCTCCAGAAAATCGATGATATAGCGTGTTTTTTCATCCAGAACGAAATGTTTTCTTTAATCTTTCAAGAGTCTCAAACTCGTTGAAATCATATGTTTGACGCTCCTGCAAGATATCAACGGTTTCTCAAATTCATCATAACAGCACGGTGTAATTACAATTGTTCACTTTATTTCACACACCGCTACCACCCTTCAAGTGTTCTATAACATGTTTCGGCAGCTTGATGCGTTTCCGTGTCTTTTTCTTCACCACTCCTCCGTCGCCTGCCGTGTCGTGCTGTGGACCGTTTTTCTTCTTTTTCGATTTTTTACACGAAAGAGGATTGGGATTTTTGGGCTTCTTTTTCTTCGGTTTCCGGGCCGTGGTTTCCGCTGGGACCAGTCCTTCCTTCACCTTCAGCGCCTGAATTGTCGTTTGGTCTAGCTCGCGGATTCCGACGCGACTTTTCTGCCCATCGGTCGCGGCCTGCCGTTGTGCTTCGGACGGTTGCACCATCGTTGGGACGGAGCCGTTGTGCAGGTAGAACAGTGGAATGCCCGGCTGAGCGCGTACCCAATCCTGCAGGGCCCGATCCTGCGTGGCAACGATATAGTGGCACGTCTTCGTCATCGCCTTGATGCAGGCGGAACCGTCGAGAGGCCGCTTTTCATGGCCGCAGCGATGTACAAGAAATTTCTTCAACAGCTGACTGGTGGCGATGAAGCCACCGCCGAGGTTATCCGTCTCGGTGATGATGCATGCGGTCACGATGGGTTTCACCTCGCATTGGAAGTACTTCTTCAGTTGTTCCTCTATTTGTAAGCGTACCTGAAAGGGGCAAATCAGTGCAAGATGGTCAGTGCAACACGTTTCGATCGGGCAAAGTCATCGAACCATACCTTGTAGGCGGAGTGGCAGAAACTACCATCAATCAGCACCAGCAGGGGTTCGCGAAAGCCAAAGTTATTCATATAGAAGCTCATATATTTCCGCGTCTTCTTGTGTTTCGTGATTTTCATTGTGAATTATTTGATATCCTTTCCGGCGCGCACTAAAATAGGAATCACGTTTCGTTGAATTTAATTATTAATATTTATTATTATTTAATATTTCATATATGTTTTCTTTTTTGTAAGGGGATGGGAAATTGAGAAATTTGATACACATACACATAAATAACTTTTTTTCCATCTGTTCATAGGAAAGCTTAGTTACAAAAAAAATATTTAGTAATTTATTTACTCCCTTTTATGTATGAATACCCTGTTTGCGTAGAATACATGTAGCTATTCCGGATGGTTCATATCCATACATGAACTAACTTGGATGGTGTTATTAAATTTTTATTGTGATTTAAATTTGTAATTGTTGATTGTTGTGACGAAATAAGTGATTTTAGCCAATTGCTGAGGGGTAGTACATCTTGCCTTTGCATATAGAATAGATGTACTACCCCTCAGCATAGAACTACTACCCCTTTGATAGAATTCAAACTTTTGTCGCTTGTACGGAAAATGGATCGGCTCTACCGCAATTTCTCCCCCAGATGAACAGTTGCGGTGATGGCGGATGAATAGGGAATGTTGTAATTATACTGGTGGCGTGATACATTTCGTATGACTAAAGATCCAATAACCATGATCTACTTCATATGCTGGATGATAAAAAAATATCAAGAACCTTGCGCTACGGGCATATGGACTTGCTTCTACTTTTCATGTAAGCAGTATAGATTTCAGAGACTCGGGAGAAGAATCTCCGGCAACCATCACATCTCAGATAGATATAC
>KZ069317.1:120655-131940 GCA_002091845.1 Anopheles cracens
TCCGTCCACATGGATAGAATGGTATGAATGTCTGATTAGCCGCGGCATACCCAACAGTGTCCTTTATTATGGTGTAGTAAGATGTTGTAAGTAAGGCTCTCCTTAGACTTACTGGAAACATTCTCACATACACCTGGCACCAAAAACTCAAGCAAATTGGGTGCATCTCTTCACAAGGACGCTGTAATTTTCGCATCCACTACAATGTACCAAAGACGTTGTACGCTGGAATATTTCAAGAATGTTACGAGGTGATAGACATGAAATTAACAAATTAGAAGATTATTTTGGTTAAATGGTTTTTCTTCAAAATCGTTGAAACCTGTAAAAAATTAGGTCTATTGTAATGCGATAGACTCAAAATTTATATAAAAAAGAAACGTTGTTTCAGCCAGTGTTGGTTCAACCGTTTCAACTGAGCCGGTATAACTAGTTGAGTATAAAAATGTCGTAGAGTTGAAGGTTAGCAAACATGAAGTTTTTAAGCTTTTTTACATGTTTCCCCAAACCGCTTGTAGGGTACGGCCTACTCCGGGACGCCTTTAGTAGGGGAAGGAAGAGAGGAAGGAAATCCAAACTTGACCGATGGACACGCCAACAGACCAAGACTGGGGGGAAGGTGAGGAAGATTCAAAAATTGTACCGGTTCCGAAAGTTGCCGGAGAGCGCTGAAGAGTGTCCCTTGTTGGCTACTCGCTAGGGACCTCGAGGGATTCACAGCTAGGCGATTTCGGGATGTGAATAAGAATTCGACTCCAAAAAACCAAGTACTGGAGTTTGTCCGAATAACTAGAGGGTTCTATATACTAGATTCTAAATACGATATGGCGCTGCTTACTTCTCCTGACTTTATTCGATACGCATACTGCATAACTGGTAGGCGCCAATATTGAACACCACGCAAGATAGAAATAGGTATGCAATTGACAGGTATGGTTGGTTCTGGTCCACGGTGGTTGGCCCGTCCTCCCTCCGCCATCGCCCCTCGCACCCCCGGAGATACCCAGTCACCCAAGTACAAGTTCCCCTCGGGGAAACGGTATAATCGATGGGAAAATCAGTAATAAATAGTCACAAATGATAAATTCTTGAATATTTGTCGATAATATCGTAGTTATCCCAATATTGGATCACGTTTGCATCATAGAATAACCAACTTTTAGGTCATTAATCTAACATTTTGCTGAATATTCGGTCACATATTCACACTACAAGCATGGTATGCTTACTTTACGATTTGCCACAGTTCTGGATTGCCAATTACGTGGCTTTTTTATACTTCTTTACCAATGGGCAAGTATTGTTTTTTTTTTGCTGCAGCCTTCTCAAAAAAGTATTGGAAAAATCAAAACACGAGGTAACCGAACTGTTTCTTTCATTTCAGACGAAACCTTTCAATGTTTTTACAGTGCTATGAATGTTTGTAAAGATTGTATTATACTAAATTATAATTTATTATGTTTTATAAAACATAACGTACAACGCTTCGGTTCCCGAAATGTAAATTTTTCGTGAAAAAGAAAATTCGTCCGTTTTAAATAAAAGTGCAAATTCCAATAATATTCCAAAACGACATGGAGCATCATTTCTTGTATAAAACAATACGTTCTTATTTATTTCTCCAACGAGTTACACAACGGAAGCACATTACAAAAACGCAAAATACGAACAAACGCGCGATATGCACTCGCCTAAGCATTTCCCCGTTTCCGTTCTACGAATAATAGTCCATAGGATTGGCGTTCAAGGAAGGGAATCTCGTATCGCTACATTATCACCTGTATCAATCGCAAAGAACCGTGTGTTACTTATTTTGATGATCGTTCAACGCCTCTTCTAAAAACTACAAACTTCGTCTGCCTATCTTCTACGCTTCTGTAGTACATGGTGTTGAATATGCTACATCTTCCAGTTACCCTGCATCGAAAATAATAGCTCCCGAGCTACAATCGTTGCCATTACCGCCCACAAAAGCAGTACAGCTTCAGCCGGTAGTCGTCCACACAGAAGCTCTGCTTCCCGTACAGATTGGTCCGACTGATCGTGCCGGTGAGGAAACTGTCGTTGTTCGAATCGATGCGCACGGTCGCCTCAAACTCCCCATCGCCCGGTTTCGTAACGAACCGCACGCTAATGTCGCTAAACTTGTGCTTGGCGGTAATGTTCTCCGGCGACATGCCCACACTCGCGTCCTCGATCGAGTTCAGATGCAGCACGCTGCACTGCGGGTAGTCGAGCAGCAGATGGTTCACCCGATCGACCGCAAATCGAGCCGCCTGTATCACCTGATGATCGTTCTTCGCGAGCGGCTTGTGATCGTGGCACGTACACCAGTGCGGAGCGATCCCCGCATCCTCGCAGGTGCGCGTCGCCGGTATGGGCAGAAACAGGCTTATGCCCCGTGGGATCGGTTTCGTTTCGAGCAGCTCGTCCGACCGTTCCCGGATCGAGCCGGTCGCTAGGCCCGACACGTCCAGCAACTCTTTCAACGTCTCGTACAGATCGAAATGGGTCGTGAGCCGTAGCCGATTCCGACGCAGGTTGTGATACGCCGACGGATACTTCGCACGGAACCACGCGGGCAGCACGAAAATCAGAAACGGCTGCCGCTCCTCCATCATGCCCTGGTACGTGTTGCGAAACGAGCCCCACCGGATGCCGTGGTCGCTCATCAAGATCAGCACCGTCCGGTTGAGATATGGCCCGTCCTCCCTCCGCCATCGCCCCTCGCACCCCCGGAGATACCCAGTCACCCAAGTACAAGTTCCCCTCGGCCGATTTCCGCTCGATTCGAGCAGTTTTGTTTTGAAACTGGTCTAATAGCAGCGCCACAAGCGGATGGTTGTGGTACTAAACCTTTCAATGTTTTTACAGTGCTATGAATGTTTGTAAAGATTGTTGTATACTAAATTATTGTTTTATATTTTTTTATAAAACATAAAGTACAACGCTTCGGTTCCCGAAATGTAAATTTTTCGTGAAATAGAAAATTCGTCCGTTTTAAATAAAAGTGCAAATTCCAATAATATTCCAAAACGACATGGAGCATCATTTCTTGTATAAAAAGCTCGTTCATGTACTCCAGCACCTGCCGGTAGTCGTCGTCGATCAGCGCCGGATTGTTGAAGAAGTCATGCGTCATCCCAACGCCCCACAGCAGCGCAAACACCGGATCCCTGTCGCCAAACGTTTTCACGATCTTGCGCGCGTAATCGAGCAGAACTCGCGTCGGGTTCCGGCCACCCAGGCATAGCTTGGCGTTTAACTTCTTGTTGTACCCGACGCTCGATTCCATCTGGCGGAAAAAGTTCCGCAGATAGTAGTCGGTCGGTTGCCGACGGAAGCCCTTCTTGCCGTAGTTGAACGTGCCCATGGCCGTGCTGTCCTCGGCGTAGACGGTCCGGTAGCCCGCGTCGCCGAACTTGTTCCACACGAACTGACACAGATCAAAGGTACTGCTGGCGTTTGGAAGACATGCTGCACCGAGTTCCTCGATGTCCAGCCCGGTCAGGGCCGGTACCATGTTCGGGAACGTATTGTCACCCACTTTGTTGTAGCCGAACATCTCGATCCCTGCGGGGTTAGAAAGAGAGAACAAATAAGACTAATGCAATCGCTCGTGTGCATTCGACGCTGATACTAACCGTTTAAGGTGTTGAGCAGATACTCTATCGTTTGGTTCATCTGTCGATGAAGATTTAATCGCGATACTGCATCGATACCCAGTATCATCACGTTCAGTCGTCCCTCGTCGGCAGGCGGCGCCTCCGGATGACCCTTGCTCACCCTTCGCAGGCGCTCCTCGATGGACTGCTTGCGTGGAACGAACGCAAAGTAGTCCCAGTAGAAGGGATCCTTCCCCGGTCCGGCCAGGTGATGGCAGTTGACCATCACGAACTCGTCGTGCCGCACACCGAACCGCTCCGGATAGTCGAAACAGCTTTCGTTGCCGACCTGATGTTCTTCCTGGTCCGTCAGACGCTCGAACGGTCGCACACAGCACTGGATCAGGCTGGCGTTCGTTACGTTGTAGTGCCGCTCGATGTCGTCCGGCGACAGCTGGAACCATATCCACCGCTCGTCGGACTGCAGCAGCGCCGGCACGCAATCGATCGGTTCCGGACGCTCGATGAACTTGCGTATCTGCGCGTTCGTGACCGGAAAGCTGGGCATCTTGCAGCCGACCGTGTTGACGAAGTACGAGCTGTTGTAGTTGAAGTGCTGCTCGTCGTCGCGCGTTTCGAGCGCCTCGTTCCAGAGCGGTGCCTCCAGCGCGTCATAGTCCCACCAGAACGGCCGCTCGATCGCGTACAGCAGGCAGGCGAACACGGTGCCCATCATGAGGAGCACCTTGAAGCGCGTTTTCTTCTTGCGTATCGGTCCCATGCGACGATCGCTCGGGAGTAGGGGCTTGTAGTTGTGCACGCTGTGGCTTGATCTGTAACGATGTGCAAAGCTGTCGCGAACGTGGGGTTAAACAATAGCGAAGGTTGAACTTAATTAAAAAATGCAAAACAAACACTGAGCATTGGAACCAATGGCCGCGCAATTGAATTAACACGTCAAATAAACCTTAATTCAAGCCTTCTGCCAAAGCCATACCGTTCGCCCGGTTCGCCCTTAAAATTCATTATTATCGTTTGAGATTGCCCTCACCCAGGTCATTCGCCCCTTCCTCCCTTTGCACTGAAATTGATTTTTATTTCCGGTCACCGAACTCTTCGCATGACCTACGGTGTGGAGCCGGAATGGCAGCAGATAGCGAAGAATGGCCCAAGTTTGCCAGACCACGCGGGGACAGAGCGGGGACACAGGGCCTGCAAAACTATTTTCAACTACGCAGCAGCCTCCCTTTGGCGGCGGAGGGCGACAAAGGGTAGCAAATAAATCAGTAAACTTTTCCCCGTTTGGACCCGTTCCAAGTCGTGTTTCCGTTTTCATGTTTTCGTGCGCCCATCTCCACCGGCCCAATTCCCTGCCACACCTGCTACACTGTTTCTCTTTGTAAGAACCCGAAAAACAACCACAAAGTTTCTGTTTCTTTTCACACAGCGCTGTGTTGGCCGGGAAAAGGTTCACCGGTGGAGAAGGCAGAGACCGCTGCCAAAAGCCTATCACCTTCAGCACGGGAGTCTGAAGATAGTATTTTTCACAGAGCAGGCGACAAATCGGAGCCAACCAGCAAAGGCCATAAACCTAGATTTATGACCTGCTAGAACAGACGGAGGAATGATAGCCAGGCCAAGTATAAGACACACACACCGAAGGAGGTGCCACTCGTTCGTTCTTAATTAATAAAAGCAATTATAAATTCAATTCTCGCTTTCCCGGCACGAACCGACGCAGGTGACAGAAGATTCCAATCTGCGCCTACTACACAACAACTCCCAAGCGGTGCTGTAACTTGAAGACGCCTGCTCAGCAACCACGTGCTTTTTCGCCGCCCCGTCGCACCCCACGTGGGGAAAGGGGCGTGAACGCTCTTCAGGCATCGTCAGTGCCCGTGCCAAATTGTCTTTTTTTTCTTTTCACACCATTCAAAAGCCTTGGCACGGATAATGATGTGCGGATTGATTGCCCGTTGACACATCATCGGTTCCGGTGGTGTCTGCGGCGGGTTATGGTTGCGCGAAGTGCAATTTAAATTAGCTCCACACAAAGAGATTAATATATCGATCTCGGGAGGCTTAGCTGGGAGGCCCCGGTGGAACACAATAATCAACGCTAAAAGACTTCAATTAATCAGCATCCAGCCGCTTCACGAACTTCAAAGGAAAATGGGCACGCGGATGAGCGGCGAAGATACCATCAATGGGAAGGATTAAGCGAAGCGAAGCTTGAATGCGCACTCGATAGGTTTTGACGAAGATATTCAATCAAGTGGTGCAAATTAATGGTATGAAAATTGAAACGTATTGATTCTTGGTATCTCCGGTACCTCTTGGCCGGTGGACTGGTCTGAAATCAATAAATTCTTGAAGTCTGACGTACGACATACATCTCAGCCTCATATGTCGCGAGTTGTTTCCATAGCAACGGATGTAATTCAAGATCCATGAAGAAACGAAAGCTTTTGTACCGAGATAAGTGCAAGGCGATTTAGAAAGCAATCCTTTTACTTGCAATGCGCCGATCCTAGTCAAGATTATTCTCCTTTATACGAGAAATTACATCATTAGATCAGGAGAATCTAGTATGGATCGCCATAAAAAGGTCACGTTAAAAAAAGCTCAACGACGGGAGAAACCTTCATCAATCCTTTCTACACACATCCACACCAACAGCGTGCAATTCATCACCGTAGAGTCCGGAACCGCGCAGATGTTTGCACTTTGGATCTCTGATTTGCTTCGTACCTCTAATGGCTACCCTGCGCCCGCTCCGTCTGTACTTCCGAGGAAGAGCTTATCTGCTTACCTTGTTTTCTCAGCCATCCTCGACGCGCGTTGGAGGTTGTTGACGCCCGGTGAAGAGTAACTTCCGAAGTCGGAGAGTTCCTAGCCTCCCGTAAGGAATCTCTGATTTGCTTCGTACCTCTAATGGCTACCCTGCGCCCGCTCCGTCTGTACTTCCGAGGAAGAGCTTATCTGCTTACCTTGTTTTCTCAGCCATCCTCGACGCGCGTTGGAGGTTGTTGACGCCCGGTGAAGAGTAACTTCCGAAGTCGGAGAGTTCCTAGCCTCCCGTAAGGACCAACTTCCGTTTCGTGTGTATGTGTCTGTTTTTTTGTACGTTATTTTCTTTCAACAACTTTCTCGCTTCACGTGTAAAATACCGACATCCGTATTGGTGCACTGAACTAAGCTTCCCCCACCGGCGGCGTTCGGTGTAACCTTCCGAACGAACCTTTTTTTCTAGTTGCGCCCTCTGGAAATCCTTTCGGATTGAATTTTAATTCAATTCCATCACGTTTCTGCGAACAGTGCACATCGCCGGAAGGGTCACGAGGCACATCGCCGCTGGCGCCAGTCAACTGAACCGTCAACGAAGCGGTGGGATGGTATATCTCCGACGATCCATTTTCAATTTACGATTGGACTACGTATCTCCTGTTACAGGCTTCCTCGCCCTGCTCCACCGCATAAGCAGTACGATGTTGTTTCACTTGAAGCATGGACCGATACCGATTAGAGTGGCCGGATTAGATGTCCCATTTCATCTTGTCCATTCGACACTGACACACACACCGGGAGTTTTATTGATGTTTATTTTTTCCCATATTTTCCACCAATTGCTTCCATTCGGTTCGATCACATGAAAGCGCTTTTGCTGGGAGCCACCGTCCAGACGCAGTGACATACTGCGAATGAGGGATGATACGCTCCATTACCTCCACATTGTACGGACATCACAATGGCCCGTGCAGGCTCATGACTTGTCGCACAATCTTACAGTAACATCAACTACATATAAAGCATAACTTCCATAAACCAATCTTTCACACGCTATAAAATCCCTGTAACATTAAACCGCTCCTCCTAATGCACACACATACGTACACACAATCACACGCACATACTCCGGCTGTGTCTGCAAGGACTCTCGGAACTCGGAATTGAAACGCAAGCCAGCGCCAGCCGCCGGTTCCGCACGATGGTGCTTCAACAACTGAGCTTGGAGATATGACGATTTGCTGAGAGCTTCGGCAGATTTTTATCATCGCACCAACATTTCCACTCTACAATGTCGCGGATCCGGCCACCATGCGTCTCCATGAAGCTCCGGCGTGGTGTGCGAGTAAAAGCGAGAGTGGAAACCACAAGCTACACAATTTATGTGGAATGGAGCTGTTTCGTTTGCTCCTTTGCGTTGGGGTTGCGTCTCCCCACTGCTCTGTTACACCCTCCGGGAGGGGACGTGATGCTGAACTCCGTTACCGGAACGGACCGCGTGTGTGGAGTCTGCGCCGAGAGCATCTGGCATCGCCACTGTAGCTGAGATCGAAGCATCCAGCGCCGTTTGCGAGAGCCCATCTTCGTATCGTCATGGTAACATTCCAACGGAGGGCATGATGACACGGTGCTGCCTCTCACTCTCGTTTGGGCTGGAGCAGAGAGTCACGACCGAAGTCACGACACGACACAGGCAGGCAGGCACATCATGACGGCATTTGGCCGTCGTGAACCGGAACCAGCAGCGTCCAACAGGAGAGATGGTGGCATGGTGAAAGGCGAGCAGGAGCAAAAGGAACCCCGAGTGTTTTGTTTTCAAAACAAACAGACACATATGCAGACGCTATACTCCGCAACGCACACAACCACTGCTCGCACACTGTAAATGGACCATCCCGTACGCGACCTTGGAGGTCGATTGTTTCGAGGAATTTAGGAGCCACATTTAGTTTGAACTTGGCGAAAGTGGAGAGGTGGGCGGCAGCGGGAAGGATGTTGCAATTGTCACGTTATTTCCGGCCAATTCACTCGGGCGTATTGTGCGGAAAATGTGCGATAGCGACATTGGACACTCTGGCGGGGTGGAGCGTGCCGGTACACGAGCGCACCAACATAATTGATTTCCTGCTCACTGTTTGGTGAGCACAAAAGCGTTTGTATGGAATTCAAATGGGAAGATGTTCCAAACACTACCATAGGAATTGCCAGGAATGAGCGGCTTGTTTTATTCGTTTTTACTACTTCACATTCAAATACAACTGCAAATGCTCACATAGCATAAAACCATTAGTAGAGAATGCAAGCTTTCATTATTTTCTATTTTTCTCTTATTTCTCTACTATTTTAATTTTCTACTCGTTTTGGTAGACTATTTTTTTCTTCTAAAGTTTCAAAACAGTGGAAGCTGGGGGACGGAGACTTCTTGCTTATTTAAGATGTTATTTAGGATCAGTTAGTTTATATGGTAATGGTCGTTGAGTTTATAGATTGATTGGAGTAACTTCCGAAGTCGGAGAGTTCCTAGCCTCCCGTAAGGGCTAACTTCCGTTTCGTGTGTATGTGTCTGTTTTTTTTTGTACTTTATTTTCTTTCAACAACTTTCTCGCTTCACGTGTAAAATACCGACATCCGTATTGGTGCACTGAACTAAGCTTCCCCCACCGGCGGCGTTCGGTGTAACCTTCCGAACGAACCTTTTTTTCTAGTTGCGCCCTCTGGAAATCCTTTCGGATTGAATTTTAATTCAATTCCATCACGTTTCTGCGAACAGTGCACATCGCCGGAAGGGTCACGAGGCACATCGCCGCTGGCGCCAGTCAACTGAACCGTCAACGAAGCGGTGGGATGGTATATCTCCGACGATCCATTTTCAATTTACGATTGGACTACGTATCTCCTGTTACAGACTTCCTCGCCCTGCTCCACCGCATAAGCAGTACGATGTTGTTTCACTTGAAGCATGGACCGATACCGATTAGAGTGGCCGGATTAGATGTCCCATTTCATCTTGTCCATTCGACACTGACACACACCGGGAGTTCTATTGATGTTTATTTTTTCCCATATTTTCCACCAATTGCTTCCATTCGGTTCGATCACATGAAAGCGCTTTTGCTGGGAGCTACCGTCCAGACGCAGTGACATACTGCGAATGAGGGATGATACGCTCCATTACCTCCACATTGTACGGACATCACAATGGCCCGTGCAGGCTCATGACTTGTCGCACAATCTTACAGTAACATCAACTACATATAAAGCATAACTTCCATAAACCAATCTTTCACACGCTATAAAATCCCTGTAACATTAAACCGCTCCTCCTAATGCACACACATACGTACACACAATCACACGCACATACTCCGGCTGTGTCTGCAAGGACTCTCGGAACTCGGAATTGAAACGCAAGCCAGCGCCAGCCGCCGGTTCCGCACGATGGTGCTTCAACAACTGAGCTTGGAGATATGACGATTTGCTGAGAGCTTCGGCAGATTTTTATCATCGCACCAACATTTCCACTCTACAATGTCGCGGATCCGGCCACCATGCGTCTCCATGAAGCTCCGGCGTGGTGTGCGAGTAAAAGCGAGAGTGGAAACCACAAGCTACACAATTTATGTGGAATGGAGCTGTTTCGTTTGCTCCTTTGCATTGGGGTTGCGTCTCCCCACTGCTCTGTTACACCCTCCGGGAGGGGACGTGATGCTGAACTCCGTTACCGGAACGGACCGCGTGTGTGGAGTCTGCGCCGAGAGCATCTGGCATCGCCACTGTAGCTGAGATCGAAGCATCCAGCGCCGTTTGCGAGAGCCCATCTTCGTATCGTCATGGTAACATTCCAACGGAGGGCATGATGACACGGTGCTGCCTCTCACTCTCGTTTGGGCTGGAGCAGAGAGTCACGACCGAAGTCACGACACGACACAGGCAGGCAGGCACATCATGACGGCATTTGGCCGTCGTGAACCGGAACCAGCAGCGTCCAACAGGAGAGATGGTGGCATGGTGAAAGGCGAGCAGGAGCAAAAGGAACCCCGAGTGTTTTGTTTTCAAAACAAACAGACACATATGCAGACGCTATACTCCGTAACGCACACAACCACTGCTCGCACACTGTAAATGGACCATCCCGTACGCGACCTTGGAGGTCGATTGTTTCGAGGAATTTAGGAGCCACATTTAGTTTGAACTTGGCGAAAGTGGAGAGGTGGGCGGCAGCGGGAAGGATGTTGCAATTGTCACGTTATTTCCGGCCAATTCACTCGGGCGTATTGTGCGGAAAATGTGCGATAGCGACATTGGACACTCTGGCGGGGTGGAGCGTGCCGGTACACGAGCGCACCAATTGAACTTGGCGAAAGTGGAGAGGTGGGCGGCAGCGGGAAGGATGTTGCAATTGTCACGTTATTTCCGGCCAATTCACTCGGGCGTATTGTGCGGAAAATGTGCGATAGCGACATTGGACACTCTGGCGGGGTGGAGCGTGCCGGTACACGAGCGCACCAGCATAATTGATTTCCTGCTCACTGTTTGGTGAGCACAAAAGCGTTTGTAAGGAATTCAAATGGGAAGATGTTCCAAACACTACCATAGGAATTGCCAGGAATGAGCGGCTTGTTTTATTCGTTTTTACTACTTCACATTCAAATACAACTGCAAATGCTCACATAGCATAAAACCATTAGTAGAGAATGCAAGCTTTCATTATTTTCTATTTTTCTCTTATTTCTCTACTATTTTAATTTTCTACTCGTTTTGGTAGACTATTTTTTTCTTCTAAAGTTTCAAAACAGTGGAAGCTGGGGGACGGAGACTTCTTGCTTATTTAAGATGTTATTTAGGATCAGTTAGTTTATATGGTAATGGTCGTTGAGTTTATAGATTGATTGG
>KZ069317.1:131950-143022 GCA_002091845.1 Anopheles cracens
TTTTGATGTCTGCAAAAAATGGGTTTAACGAAAACGAATCATTATATAGAATTGGCTGGCAAAAAACCACAGATTTATCGTACCTTCTTTCTCCGTATCGCTCAACTGTGACTTGGGGAACTCGACGTCGAACGTGATGTACAGCGTGCCGTGCAGATTGTTGTTATCGTAAGGTTTTTGATGTCTGCAAAAAATGGGTTTAACGAAAACGAATCATTATATAGAATTGGCTGGCAAAAAACCACAGATTTATCGTACCTTCTTTCTCCGTATCGCTCAACTGTGACTTGGGGAACTCGACGTCGAACGTGATGTACAGCGTGCCGTGCAGATTGTTGTTATCGTAGTTCGGCATACCCTCTCCGTTCTTGCGGACGCGCGCACCGGGCCACGTCACCTTCTCCCGCGTCACCGTCACCCTGTGCCCGTCGAGGTGCTCGATGTCGAGCGTGAAGCCAACGAGCGCGTCCTGCAAGCTGATCGTGATGTTCGTGTACAGGTCATCACCGCGCCGTTCGAATCGTGCGTGCGGGACGGTTTTGACCTTCAGAATCAAATCGCCCGGATCGCCGTCCATGTGCGGTTCGCCTTCGCCCGAGAAACGCGTCTCCTGTCCGTCCTCCATGCCCGGCTCGATCTCGATCTCGATCGTGCGCTCCTCGTTCACGAGCTTCACGTTCGGGCACTCGTCGCACACCGTCTGCTGCATCATCTGGAACCGGCCCGGGCCGAGGTTTCGCGTCACCATCTCCTGCCGGCAGTTACACTTGCGCGTACCGGACGCGGGCTTCATCACCGGTTTGTTGCGCGTTATCTCCACAAAGTTCCCACTGTACAGTTCCTCGAGCGTGACGTGCAGGTCCATCACAATGCTAGCGCCGCGCGGTGTTTCCCGCTGCTCCTGACCGCCGAACCCGAACCCAAAGTCACCGAAGAACTGCGCAAACGGATCCGAGTTGTCCATCATGCCCTCCTTCTTCACGCACTCCTCGCCGCACCGGTCGTACAGCTTGCGTTTGTCGTCGTCCGAACAAATGTTTTATAAACATGGCAAATAACCAATCATGTTGCTTATGTAATATATTTCTCTTTCTACAATAGAACAATATTTAACAACAATTGAGTATAATTTGTCGACACTGTTTTATTGACACAAACTCATATGTACAAAATCGTCTTACAAAAGGAGAGGATCAAAGGAGCACATCGTTGTACGGATATCCAGGTTGTGGGGAAAAAAACCGGGGGAAACTAATAGGTACACAGCGAAACAATAAATATAGCGTCGTCACCATTTTGGGGACCGCGAAGCGATCCAACAATTTCTGAGCCTTATCACGCAAAACAGTAACGGTCTAAGTGTGCAATGCAATGACGCACATCGAAAAAGGGGCAGAATAACGGCGTTTTTAATCGATGGCTTCGTTTGGAGTTGGTTTGTTCTAAGTGTACACAAAACACTAAATTTGTTATCAGCCTAGTTCGCGCCGTTTTGCGATCGTAAAGCTCTACACGAGCGCATCGAAGTGCCTTCCCGTGTGTAATTTCTCGCGTAGTTTATTGACAGGTTTTTTACGAGTATCTTAGACCATTGTACACCCGATTGTTGGAGGGTTGGTCGTCTCCTGTCCGTCCTCCATGCCCGGCTCGATCTCGATCTCGATCGTGCGCTCCTCGTTCACGAGCTTCACGTTCGGGCACTCGTCGCACACCGTCTGCTGCATCATCTGGAACCGGCCCGGGCCGAGGTTTCGCGTCACCATCTCCTGCCGGCAGTTACACTTGCGCGTACCGGACGCGGGCTTCATCACCGGTTTGTTGCGCGTTATCTCCACAAAGTTCCCACTGTACAGTTCCTCGAGCGTGACGTGCAGGTCCATCACAATGCTAGCGCCGCGCGGTGTTTCCCGCTGCTCCTGACCGCCGAACCCGAACCCAAAGTCACCGAAGAACTGCGCAAACGGATCCGAGTTGTCCATCATGCCCTCCTTCTTCACGCACTCCTCGCCGCACCGGTCGTACAGCTTGCGTTTGTCGTCGTCCGACAGCACCTCGTACGCCGCACCCAGGTCCTGGAACTTTTGCGAAGCATCCGGATCGTCTTTGTTTTTGTCAGGGTGTAGCTCTTTAGCTAGCTTCCTGCAAGGGGCACAAGATTGGAGCGATTACAGAGCGTTCGACTTTCCCGTGAGGGAAGACCCATCTCTCACACACACGCACGTACCTGTACGCTTTCTTAACATCATTTTTGCTGGCCGATTTCCGCAGGCCAAGAATGTTGTAGAAATCCCGTCCGGCAAGTGCATCGTCAGCAACGAGCAGCAGAATCGCAGCCCCGACCAGCAGCGTGAAGCAAAGGTCGATGGATTTCATATTTCCTGCGGCTAGCACTAGCTTACGGTTCTACCTTGGCGCACGCGGACCGATTTTTGGAACTATTTTCACTTAAATAATCATCGGAAAACCGATTTTAAGTCTATCACAGAGTGCTGCGGCGTGGTGTTTTTTTTTCTTTTTGTTGTTTAGCATTTGTGGTGCTCGCTGATTGGTCGGAAGCTTTTGACAGCTGATGTGCGTCCCGAACTGCTAGAACAATCAAATGCGAACTCGAAACGTGTTCGAAAGCTGTTTACAAATATTGAAAACGTTTTAATTTCATAGTCATTTTAGCGCATTCAACCGTTCCTCAGTGCATGCATGAAATTATTTTGACGCTTTCATGCATTATTTTAATATGGCATTGCTTTACATTCACGTTTTTTTGAGTTCAAAACCATCTTCGAAAATGTATCCACACTTCGTGCTTTCGAACATGTTCGGCAGTCTTCGGCAGCCACGTGTGGAGGAATAAAACACGTATTTTTTAAATAAAAATCCAAACACACAAAACAGTTAAGGTTTTTGTACAAAAAAAATCACAAATTTCATTTCATTTCTTGACAAATCATTCACCGAAGCCGAACCTCAAGTAGCGCAAAACGGATCTCAGTAAACTAGGGTTTCGTGGCGTAGTTTGCCAACCATCCATCCCAACCAGCCAGACCGGGCGGGCCGAACCGGAACGTCAAAAAGAGCCGCTTTTCGGTAACCAGGAAATGAGGTCCTTTCTGCGCAAGGACACTCTCCTGTCACTGGTAGCACTAGCGGGGGTAAGTTTGCGCTGTAACCATACACATTCCCATTACGATCCCCCATTTGCACCGTCGTACATTATCATCGACCTGCTGCAGCAGCAGCAACAACCGTGTTAACTGTGCGGTGAGAGTGCACTGCACCACTTTTGCGCGACCGTGCATTCTTCCGCGGACGGGAAAACCCTACTTGACTACCATCCAGCTGTAGCGTGGAGCGGCAAAGAGTGACCGCAATGCCTTTGAAAAGATTGTGATGAGTGAGTAGAATAAGTGGAAGTGTTGCGTGGAAAAGAGGAAAATTCCCTTCTGCCCAACACGGGCCGCGTAAAATGTGTTCACAAGTGAATCAGTGAGATCGTTCCACGGTGAAAAAGTGCTAATTTGTAGCGTGCGAAACCTGTGCAATCGATTTTGTGGATTATGTAGTCTGCGATGTTGGCGGATTAGTACCCCGAAACCTGTCCCCCTCTGTTCCCACGACGGCGGCTGGTTACTTGGATTACCAGAGATATTAATAGGAGTATCACCAGCACCAGCACCCGCACCACCCCCAACTCGTTTCGACTTCTGCAGCGAAGCTTCGCACATTTTCGTCCCAATCATTTATGAAAGAGGATTATGAATGTGGACCAAATCGATTAACATCGAGGTAAGCAAGAGCGGCGGCGGCGGCGGCGGCAGTGGAATGAAATCGCTTACTAGACATACTCCAATTCATTCAACTGCGTATCAAAATCCTGCGGGTTGAACTGCTGCCTCACTACTGCCCGTACGCCAATAAAAAGAACGGCCATATTCTTCCATCCCTTATTAACTACGTCTTCCAACTCCTGCTTTTGAAGGGGGTGTTTATATGGAGTGAAGCAAGCGAAGAGGAAACTCCAGTCTAGCGGCATCAAGAAGCACGTTTAATCCGCGAAAACTTTTTTCACCACCACCTCGTTTCGTGGTGGTATTTCCTTTTCTTTGCTGAGCTATTTAATACACGGTTTTTGTTACTGCTGGGATCCTGCCTTTGCTGCCAAACTTAACAGGTAGCCGGGACACCGAGGATTACGCATAAAATAAACTGTTGAATAGATCCGAGCACAGTAACGGGTGGTTCACACACACACTCACACAGACACACTACTTGCACACCCGGCATGGCCAGAAACTTTTGTAATTGTTGATCCAAGTAGCATGATTTGTAACTAAGGGATGGACCACACAACTTGCACACCCGGCATGGCCAGAAACTTTTGTAATTGTTGATCCAAGTAGCATGATTTGTAACTAAGGGATGGACCACACCGCTTACTGTGTGCATGCAGTTTGGAGAAGATGGCGAATCGAATCTACAGATATTCTTGGCAGTATCAGCAGAAGCAGAGATAAAACGTGATAAAGTGTAGCAAGATTTAGCACGCTGGCCGAGACACGGAAGGCATATGAAATAACAGCTTTGCTCATGTCTTACCCGTGTGATTTTTTTACTATTTTCCGCAAAAACTAGAGTTTCTCATTATGGACGGGAGCCAAATATTGGGTACACTTTGAGCTCCCTCTGTTATAAACGTTCCTGCTCCAAACTACAGTACCGGAAATACATCGCCAACAGAATACAATGTCCGGAACGAACGGACACACGAATACAGCGGGCGAAAGAAGTCTCTGGAGGCGCCAAGTTTTTTTGTGGAAAAAAATCGAAACCCCGGACAACGCGCGGTAGGCAAATCGGGTCGTCCAGCTTGCTCGGCTGGACGACTTTTAGGCTCAACCCACTAGGACATGGGAGATTTATTAGCCGATTGAGGTTAATAAGTCGCTAGAATGTTGGCTCCCACTGGGAGGCGTTCGTCCAGTTCCGGCACACGCACCCAGACACGGTGCGGGATCGGCGGATCGATTGCGGAAGGAGTCGTAAATGTTGTATATACAGCGGCAACACGCGGGCCGGGGCAACCGGACGCGAACGCGTGCTCACAGCCTGCGGCTACGGGAGCGGTTTACGCGCGCGGCGCTTTGATTTGAAATGAATTATTTTTAGTTTCTCCCTCCCATGACAGGCACGACCGAGCGGCGCGTGCTGGTGGTTCTGTCGGGTTCCATCAAAATGAAACCTACGTACGCCCAGAACGTTCCGAACGAAATTAACGCAACCCGTAACTCGACGAGATTGAAATTCGGAAAACGGAAAATATGATTATTGAAACAGTGCCGATGCACGATACCGGCCAACAACAATGGCAGTCCAACAATGTACATAAGCGCGGTTTGGAACCTCTGAAAATCGATTTCTTGTCATCGTCCTCAGGAAGAAAGGTGGAGAGATACAGCGAGAGCGAACCGAGCGTGAGACAGAACCGACCGCGTACCACACGCTTACCAGCGAGTCCTCCGGAGTCGTCGGTGCGGTTCCTCACACTAAGCCTTTTTTCACTACAATTTGATATTTTCTTGCTCACGCGCCCCCTAACCGCCCATCCGGCAGGACGGGAAATTCGCGGTACTATTTCCGCATTCTCGCCCCGGTTCCGTGTTCCGACCGGTGCCGCCGGCTGGCATCCTTCCGGTCCTTTTTGGCGGTGGCTTTGCTCAAAGCTCACTAAATTTGTTTCGTTCAACGGCCGTATCCAAAGTGAAAGTAGATTCCTTATCCGTGGATAGGCTGTTTCTACTCGTCGGAGTTTTTTAGGTCAACTTGGAAATGTCCGGCATTAATAATACATACGGCTGACGTGCAGCAGCAGCGTGTGTGTTTGTGGTTGAAGACTGACGCGAACGTTAGTCATTTGCATGCCACCTCGAGACATTGTAGGGCATGCAAAGAAATCGATTGATTCTTTACGTGTGCAGTTAGATAGACAGCGTATACAAGGCGGATCTGATAGTTGAGATGATTTCTTTATGTTCCGGAGGCGCTCCAAGGCGCTCCTTGGTCAAACCACAAACTAGTCCTTACTTTTTTATAACTCCCCCTGCTCTCTGTTCCAGAAGGTGTTCCAGAAGGGGCACACTCCTCTGCTGGCGGTGGATAACATCTGCAAACTAACACCCGTCGTTAAGGTGTGACTTGGGCGGAAATTGTCCGAGCAGGGGGACATCCGATTTGCTGCCTCGGGCGAGTGGAGAAACACATTGGCGGTTCTCTTGGGCATATTTACATAGGCTCACGCTGGGCACGGCGCTGGGTCGAGATTAAAAGGTGACGTTTGTTTTAACGATCAAACCGGAGATATGATTTCTCATTTTCGGGGATTTTTACACGCCGCGTTCTCCACCGAGCTGGGGTGTTCCCATTGAAAAATGATCCCATCCATCCATCACGCGGAACGGAACGTCATTTTAATGATAGACATTTTCCGAGACCTGGTCAGAATGGTTACAAAATTGAATCTCGCATCGGCACTACGCCCTAGGGGGATCGGACTCCAGTGAAAGTTTAGGCTTGCACGCACCTTAGCACAACGCCGTAATAATCTCGCCACAACCTTCGGCACGATTAATAACGACTCATTAGCTCATTATGTGGCTTCGGCGTGATATCAGAATTTACGGGAAAGGGAAAGCTACAACGAAAAGACCCCTCTTGAGCCAGATATGCTGTGAACTCCAGGCAAGTCATGCAACTGTTTCCATTATAGCTGTCGTAGCTTTCCACAGCTGTCGTAGGAAATATTAAAGTCAGGCTTAACCTAGCATGCCTTCAATTCGCGTTCTAATAACACTAGAGAACTAAGGGCCATTTCTTGACTGAGAAGAGGTGGAAGTCACAGAAAGAACCGTTTATTTGTACACCTCGCTGCGAGTGCTTTAACGACCCCTAGACAGAATCGTTGTACGGTGGCGCTCTTAAAGCTTAATGTACTCTCTTTGCGTTTGGTAAAACTAATTCCCACTTCCCTGAATCAAGCATAATCGACAAGGTCCTTCGGATAGACTTTTTGCGCTTCTTGTCGCAATTGCTCTGCGCTATAATCACATCATCGCGCACGCGGGGGGCAAATTGTGCTGCACTTCCTTCCTTTCATGCACATTTTCTTTTTGCACTCTCCTTTTCTCGGTGCTGCTCCTCTGCCTATGGCAGACCGGCACGTTTCGAAAATCACACGATGCACACCAACACACATCGGCTGCTGGTCTCCATTCTTATCGCCCGCTACGGCCGAGTAAACACTCGATTACGGAGTTGCAATTTCTGGCGCCTCGCCTCCGTGCCGTCGCAAGACGGTCACTGACGTTTTCCACCACGGCCCCGGTTCACACGCACGACCGAAACGGGTGCCGCTTTTTGCGCGGCATTTACTGAGCAATTTGAATGTTTGCATATATTATACATGCAATTCTGCGCCGTTCCATAGCTCCGACCGGTGGTGACCGGTGGGTGAACGATTTCACCCCTTTTAGTTGGGGGGGTGCATAGAGAGAAAAAGAAAACTGTACGAGGAAACCCATACCGGCACTAGATCCGATGCACACGGTTGGTGTGGGATCATCAAGCAACTAACCATTTTATGTGCGCCAATGAGTGAGCAGGACGAGTCGCAGAGTGAGGGGGCTGTCAGCCAGCCGACCTACTTACTACTGCTTCAACTCATCGATTCGCTCCTCCACTTCCGTCCGTTGCACTGGTGTGCGATATTAGATGACTTTATCTGCCGGGCTTGGGAAAAATGGAATTTTAAAACCGAAATCCTCCAATCTGGATCATAATCACGAAAGGGTAGCTTAAATTTGCTTATCAGCACCGTATCACCACGGGAGCTGAGCTCCTACTAGACACTGTCCCAATGCAAATAGCGAACGGTCAACTCAAACTTATTTGCTCACCAAACAAATTACTACAATGGGCGAGGTAAAGCCGACACCCTTTCGACCCGGTAGGCACGTGCCGTTCTTGGAGTGGGATTTACCGACCGGAAGTGTGTCAAGGGGGAGAGTTTCCTGACGCCACCAAATCCATGGCACCCGTCAGGCTGGATTGAACTCCGAATCGCGTAGATGATTGAGTTTACATATCGTTCATTAGCTCATTATGTGGCTTCGGCGTGATATCAGAATTTACGGGAAAGGGAAAGCTACAACGAAAAGACCCCTCTTGAGGATGATGGCGGTTATGTCTGTGTCCGACAACGGACGAGACTCAGTGGGGACGAGGACCGCACACGGCACTGTGGACACTTTGACCCGTGGACGACGGGTTGGTTGCCGTTTGCGCTTCTGCGGGAGTCGCAGTCCTGCGTGGAAAGTGCAACGGTTCGGTTCATCGGGCACAGTCTCATCAGGACAGGATCTGTCCAGGGGCGGACTAGTGCGCGTGGAATGTGCTGCCTGTTTACTAGGTCGTACGTTGTTTTGATTCTGTCTAAGGTGCGTGTTCGATGCGTTTTGTGCGAGCGACCGGGCTGTAACCAGGCTGTTACAGCTTATCGCTTATCAGCGTCACTTTGGTTTTGCAAAACAGAAGTAGAACCATTGATGTGTAATCAAGGAACGTGTGCTGCCTCTCCGGGTGCATCATCGGCTCGTTTGCAAGTGCGTACCACCAGCATTGTGCATCGGGATCGTGTTGCGAGTACGGCGATGCAATCTTCCAGCATTGCCAGTAGCAGCAGTAATCAATCAAACAAACCGGCCCAAAGTCCGCCGCGTCCCGTTCCGATGCTGTGGAGACTGCTGTATCAGTTGTGCTACTGGGGCAGCATGATGCTTACAACCGCCTACGTGGTAGCGGTCTCTCCGCCAAGGAAACCGCTTCCTGTGCTTCCCGTCGACTGTGACCGCTGCGGAAAGGAACTGTGCACGCGCGTAGGAGGACAGAGACATTGCAATGTGATGAGCAAGTGGTAGTGCAATTTTTATAGATCCAATCGGATGTGATCTGAGCATGAATGTGGATTCCATGTTGAGGACGAACCTCAAAAACGTTTGGTTTATATGAATGAATAAATTTTAAAATGTTTCGCTTTAACTTTGTGTTGTTCTGTTCCCTTATTTCCGCTTTATGATGTTACGTTCTATTGCATATGTAAACCAGAGGTTTGAGTAGAGACAATATCAATGAGCACGTAGCAGTTAGTGCACGATCATATGACTTCTTCCACGAATCGACCCGGTACTACCTCCGCACTAATAGCAACTCTCCAGAACTGCTGAGGAAAGCGCAGGGCAAGGTTTAGATACCTTAGGTCCTATTCGTTTATTTAGACATAAACGGTATCTCACGCTTGATATAATATAGATGTTTGCCCACTGTTTGCTACTCCACTGCCATTCACCAGTTGTTCCATATCTAAATTCTGTACGCAAAATGATGATTCCAAACTGTGAAGAATTGTTGTCATATGTGTGACATAATCTACCACAAACAAAACAAAACGGGTTTTAATGGTTTGTGCCGATCATTTCAAAACTCTGTAACATATCAGTACCCCTTTGATGGATTTGATCTAAGACTCTGTCCACTGTCTTGATGATTCATGCATAGATGAGTTTGTTCTTCATTGCATTTGTTTATTGCAACAAAATACATCAACATCTGCTTCCGTAACTTACCCAGTATGTTAATGTCCATTACCATCCCATCCCTAGGTGATAGTTATTTGCATACTGTCCATCATCCCATGGCCGGGCCCGAGTGTGTTCAAGATATCATGCTCCCGCGAAAGCTCGCGCGTCGTGCGCAAGATCGTGCACTCGCGATGGCTCCCCATACTGGAGAAGTACCAGGTAAAGCTGCCGCTCGAGTGTCCGTTCCATCCGCTGCGCGACATCTTCGGCCCGCAGCAGAGCGCCAAAAAGCAGCACCGGCCGAGCCAGTGGACGTGCGGTTTCTGCGGCAAGAGCTTCTTCGAGGAGAAACACCTCGACGTGCACTTCGAGAACCGGCACAGGACCAACATCAACACGGCCGAGGATGCCGTCTGCCTGGCGGACTACTGCGACATGATGCGGTGCGAGGTGCTGATCGCAAAGGACGCAACGCTTGCGTTCGGCAGCGATCCGAATGCCGTCTCGACCGACATCGAGGTGTGGAGTGAGGCGACCGCCTACCGGACGGCTCTGACTACGTCTGGCCCCCGTGATCTCGCCAAGGTACCGGAAAGGTGAGTGGTGAAGTGGCGCTCTACGTGGATCGTGAATGTACGTCTCAACAACCAGCTCGTGATGGTGCTTTCGATGGGCCTTTGCCTCTGCTACTACATCATCTGGATACTGTTCGAGTGAGTATTGCAGGCAAGAAGGACGCACAGTCTCGCCACGTAGTGCTCAAGCAAGATCACCACCGCTAGCAGTAGCGTTCATTGCACAATCGCAGCAAAACCCGTGATCTCGCCAAGGTACCGGAAAGGTGAGTGGTGAAGTGGCGCTCTACGTGGATCGTGAATGTACGTCTCAACAACCTATTTGACTCTTATTTTAGTACGAAGTCATTGCTTCCGAAAATGCTGCAGACCATCCGGGATGATGTGTTTCGGAATCGGCAACCGCAGCAGACAGTCACGTCCGTACTCCACGCAAAGGGTGCAGCAGGCAACTGCGACAAGAACGATGCGTCCAGTTCGAAGGCCGGTCGAAAGCGATCGAAATCTAGCGGAGATGGCAGGAGCGAAGGTAAGGGTCCCCGTAGAGTAGATGGATAGACTTGCCCTGTGGACGACATCCATCACTCCTTCACTCCTTCATTCCAGCGACCGATCGGAGCGTAGAGGACGACGACGAAGACGACGAGGAGGACGACGAGGAGGAGGACGACGAGGAAGAGGAGGAGTCGGAGAACGATAGCAACGCGACGTCGCAGTGCGAGCAAAACCTTGTCGACTCCTCACTCCCGCCGGTCGATCGCAAGCAGCAGCGTCTGTCGGAGATGCAGCGTATGAAGGCGAACTGCAATGCGGACGATATCGGCCAGCTGAAGACGCGCTGCGAGGTGCTGGTGCGGGATTGCATCGTCGG
>KZ069317.1:144447-178922 GCA_002091845.1 Anopheles cracens
CCGTGCCGTTTGCTGGTATCTGACCTGCGAGCGGTACTGGGAAGACGGTCCGCTCGAGCAGCGTCCGTTCCCGTGGGGCCTTGTGTTCGTGCTCGTGATGGTGCTTTCGATGGGCCTTTGCCTCTGCTACTACATCATCTGGATACTGTTCGAGTGAGTATTGCAGGCAAGGACGCACAGTCTCGCCACGTAGTGCTCAAGCAAGATCACCACCGCTAGCAGTAGCGTTCATTGCACAATCGCAGCAAAACCGTACGATCATACCCATCCGGCTTGTTATCATTAATTCAGTTTGTGAATGGTTCACACCTCATTTTCTTCACTTCCTGCCGCTGCTTACCGACTCATTTTTCCGTTCAACATTCGTCCACTTTTCCGTTGCTTTGTCTCACATATTGCGATCGACATCTCTATACGATCGTCTCCACTCGCATCATTGAGTGCATGCATACTATACTACCACACCGAACATTTGGTTACGTTTTTGCACTATTCACTACCATCCCGCACCAATTCTGTTCTGAACTGTTTCCCACTTTATCGTCTTCATTTTCCTTTATATCTCTTGCTCTCTTTCTCGATCTCTTTGTCCTCTTCCGGTTCTTGTCCCAACGTCTGTATCTTGCTCCTTACGATGCGTGTGTTTCTGTGTACATATCTTCCTGCTCCCTCCCTGTATGTGTATCTGAACCGACCCGATCCCACACCCTTCCTCGTTCGAAATGGCGAGCGCAGCAGTGAAGATTTCAGTCCCTCAGCTAGCAGCCAGCTGGCGGCCCATGTCACACCCGGCCACGGTGGTCACCTGCTGCACCACGGCCGCCATTACCTGCAGCCGGGTTCGGGCTCCAGTATCTACCGGTTGCAGGACGGTGGACACTCCGCCGCCAGCTTAAACAATCTCGGCGCCGGTTCGACGAGTGGCAACGACATCCAGCACACGCCGCAGATACACGCGTCACCTGGCCCGGCCACTGGGTCATCGTCGGGCGGGCTGCTCTACACCACGGCGGACGATGGTTACGGCTACGCGGCAGGTTCCGCTAGCGGACCGGCGGCCCACCTGATCGCGTCCGGCGATGTGGCCGGCGCGGGCCCGGCCGGTGTCAGCGGAGGAGCGGTAGCAGCCGGCGGAGACTTTGGCGAGCTGGGACAGAGCGAACACTACATCTACGTGACGTACCCACCGGAACTGAAGCGACGGCTGCTGGAAAGGTACGGTAAGTACGTGCAGTAAAGCCGCTGAGTAAAGCACTAGAACAAGCAAATGCTGTCGTTGGTGTACATAAAGAGTGAGACATTATACATTAGAAGACTCCTCCGCAGTCATTATAGCGAAATTATCTAACTCAAAACATCTTATATACCTAGTCAGTTTGCTTCAAGAACGGGTGCCCAGATGGGCCCGTCGAACGCGCGCGGTAGTAGATGGTCTTTAGCGTAGCGCCACACAGTTAAAACCAGTATTTTTATCATATAAGAGCGTTAAAATAGTACTAAAAGCAATTAAAATCCAATGGACGGAGGAGTATCGTTAGGGCCACTAGACGTAACGAGAGCGTCGCTACCTTAGTACGTTAGGAGGATTTCTAAACCGTTCCATAGAACGGCCACACAACACGCTAGAGAAATATCACAGTACAAACATCGCACATTCTTTCTCGAACACTACCGAACTAGTTCGTAAATTGTTATAAAACTAAAAGAAAAGTTACAACTTTACTTAAAAGATCGACCGGCACGACACTCGGTCGGAAGAGTGAGTAAGTAATAAAAACAGGCCTGTTCTTCACACTACGTGAACACAAACACACACAACCGATGATTCTTTCTCTGTAGAAAATGTCGACCATATCCATATCATTGCGTATAGCATTCAAACATAGTCGTAAGGGTTGCAGCGCGCGGGAGAGACCTAGATTGGCAGTACCGCCATCGCGGAGAAAAACTATTAGTTACTATTCCCAGTATCTGTTTCGAAACTAGATATCGGACCAAGCAAAGCGTACAACGCATGGCTATATTGCACATTAGTACACGACCAATCGTATCCGTTTCCTTTCTTTACCATAGTCTCTCTATCTCTCCTTACTTAGTTTATCCAAAACTTTGCTTTAATGCCATTAATGTATCTGTTGTAACATCCTTCTTTCCTGCGCCTCTACTAACCAGTATCTCGTTATCCTTTTCAAGACTGTGTAGTGTATGTGTGTGTATGTGTATTTTGCTGCAAATGACTGGCCTTTTTCAAAATATTAGCTGGCAATTGATGTGTACGATGTATCCGTTGTGTTCGTTTGTTCGATGTGGTGTGCCATACTTTCTATCGAAAAAAAAAAGCCGAACTGTGTGTGTTAATACATGATATCTTTTACTATCTCCCCCCATTGTACATTCTATTATCTATCGAACCACTTTTAGTTCCCTTTAGCCGCCAGCTAGGTTTTGCTCCTCTGCTCGTCCTACCACCACACCTTGCTCTTCTTCTTCGACCGTACAGTTCATCTCTTCATCACACCTCAATAATACTAATAACCATGCTCTCGTCCTGCAACAGACCGCGCGCAACAACAAACGCTTTGTGCGCCATAATTTAGCGAACGAGTTTAATTTCTCTCTCTTGTTTTCTTTCTCCATTTTTTCTCTTCTTTTTTATCGTATTACTTTTTTCTCTCTTTCTCCTTAGCTGCTACAATAGAACGACACGACTATGAAATTTAGATGAAATTCAATTTGAGACAAACTGAAAGCGCTTGCGAGGTTAAAGAAGAAATTAGCGATATAATAGGATTGCATAATGGAGAGCTTTTGCGGGCACGACAACAGCGTCCGCGAACAGTAGAGGTGGAGAGGGGTTGTGACTGTAAATCATGGGTAAAACTAGACAAATCTAACTAATCGCGGATACCTCTCATCACACGCTGTCCGCATGGGGATGTGCAGATAACACTGTAGGGTGACGAGCAGCTCATAACAGAGAGCAAAAATGCAACTAGCACAATAAAGAAGAGAAGGCATTACTACCATGTGCAAGCAATGAAAGATTAGGAAAATGTAATTGTTAAGAAGACAGTGTCATTTAACTAAAATGAAGAAAATCCAATGTTATCGCAACGCGAGAGCAACTGTCCGACGAGAAAATGGATATAACTTTTCGTTTATCTTATGTTCCATCTTTAAATTCCATTTCTTTTTGTTTTTGCTGACGATCTTATGATGGAGATTCGGTAGGATTATAGGCCTTAGCTTAGATGCTTAGATTTATTTAGTGCACTAGTAAGAATCCGTATGATACCGTAAATGCTACAAAATGATAAGGTCAAATTGCTAACATCAACTGGATGAAGTTGAGGATCTTCAGATGGAGTGTGAAATCAAGACTGAGCGAGCATGGCGCGAGGACGGCATGGAGCGTTTTTCGAAATCTGATTCGCGCGATCGACGGATTCTTACCTTTACAAAGTTATATCTTCATGTAACGCTTGGTATTTCAGTTTGATTGTCCTAGTTTGAAGTAGATTATAAGTTGCAATTCACTTCCTAGCCGTACTAGAAAGAAAAAATATGTTGCTTTCACAACGAATTGCTCCTAGTGTCCTAGCGTAGACAATGTGAGGCACAGGCAAGTTCAAAATTCCGTCGCTAAGTCAAGCCTTAACTGTTTTGATCCTTCCCATTTGTGGGAGCACCACCACCACTCATCAAACGATGTAATACTAAACATCAATGGTTTGTACCAATCTCTCGTAGATAGTAGCTTTTATGACTGATAGAACCGAACATGAAGCAAACAGTACAGGTGCTGCGCTTTTAAAATGCCACGCCTTTTACCATTCTACTTTCATAAGCAGAACCATTCTCCGGCTTATACTACTTCCCCTCTTTGGAAGGTGATTTTTATCATATGTCTCTTTTTCTACTCTTTTTTATAACTATTTCATCATAGTACAAATACATGATAACGAAAGAAAGTATCTTGAACAAACATAAGCGGCGCAGCATAGAAGCCACAAATTCTTCTCACATGCTGATCCCCCCCTACCGAAAAGTGGACCACCTCCACTTTATAGATTCAAACCCACAACATGTAGTGTGTAAAAGACCTAGTGCATACTGGACTATACGACCGACTCATCTTCTTGTGAAATAATTGATTATTGTACAACCTTGACAATATCGACGAAATGGAATTTACTAGACATTATATGTCATCATCTATTTCAGAAACACGTGCGGCATGCGTTTTAGCAACTGAATTAATTGCATGTAAAAAAGCTTTATTCGAATTTCGATTTGTATATCACAATACTTACCTGAAAAACAAAATCACAATTTGAATTTTCACGTAACTATACACAATTTATCACAATCGAGGCCATTGCCTGAAAAAGTAAGAAAAAAAAACTGAATTAATATTGACCAAACAAACAAATGTGCAATTTCAATGATCTGAATTCGATATCAGACAGCCAAGGAAGTTTATATCAGAGATGCAATTTTGCATCTCATAAATTGTAATATTTAGCGAAACCTTTTAATATCATCATAAAAACAAATTTTAGTTTCTTATAATTATGAGATAATTAAATTCACTCTTACCTATAACGGAAAGTAATTGAAGAACACCTGTGCCCTCTAGCAGCAAATTAGGTTGCGAAAATCTGGCAAAAGAAAGAAACCGTTACATTAATGCCGTTGATACATACAAATCTGTTTTGAGAGGCGAAACACTAAAAAGCTTCAGATAATTGTTTGTCTGTCACTGTTTAACTCAGACAATGTAGGTAAGGAAATAGCGATAAATGAGGTAGCTGCCATATGCTACCGTCTTGTGACGCGCAGAGTGGGGAAAGAATTGGAATTAGATCAATTTGTATAGAAATGATAACTATTTTCAACACAATACAATACGCAATAGCAGCAACACAATTTGTTCCCGTTTTTTCCAGTTTGTATAAGAACATATAACAACGCCGGCAATCAGAATAGTAGAATTCAAAAACGAAATTATAAGGATCATCACGCACCCAGTACGTTTCGAAGAACAAACAAGACGAAACGAGAAGAATTGCATAACAAGAAATACATAAAAATTAAGATAAAAAGGATCCAGAACTGGTAAAGAAATTCTTGGGACGTTTATGACATGATTAACAGTTGGACACACTTATGGTAAGTATAATTAAATTCATTGCCACATTCATTATTCTCAGGATTATTCTTAACGTAGGTCAAGGTCAAGAATACTGCTTACTTTTCGGTGGTACTGAGCAGTATGTGAGCAACAAAGGGCAACCAAATGGATACTACCTTTGGTGGGTGGTACGGGAGATTCGTATTTTTTTCTAGAATCCGGCGACTAGCGGGACGATAACAAAAAATCCAGCATTGCGCAGAAGCATGAGAGTTTTCATGCACCATCAATTTCTCCTTTCTAGGCACAACAACTTTGAGTACGTCTAGGTCTGTCATTTCTGGCTTTCATAGACTTAATAATACGCCCAACCGGAATAGTCTGCCCTGCGTACGGGTGGATGTCTAGTGGGTTAATTTCGTAGGCAAAAGTGCGATGAATTATTATTATGAATTTGGAAAGTGAAGATTTTTTTCGTCGCTGCTAGACATACACCAACAAAGCAAAATGGTAATCGCGATAAATGAGGTAGCTGCCATATGCTACCGTCTTGTGACGCGCAGAGTGGGGAAAGAATTGGAATTAGATCAATTTGTATTAATCAGAAGATCTGTAAACAAAAAAAAAAACAAACAAAATAAATAATTTCGCTTATAATTTTAATCTATCATTCGGCTTCGTTGTTAATTTAGATCAGATAGGGCAAGTCCGAATAACTTGATATGTCCTCAAGAAATATAGGACATCTTAGCGTAAAGGCATCATATCAGAATTACTAATCAATGACCAATGTAAAAGCGACAACTTACCATGAATAAAATGTGTAGAATAGATGCACGTATGACCCATTAGCAGATCTGTAAAATAATACAAACACAAATATAAATAATTTCGCTCATAATTTTGATCAATTATTCGGCTTCGTTGTTAATTTAGATCAGATAGGGCAAGTCCGAAAAACTTGTATGTCCTCAAGAAATATAGGACATCTTAGCGTAAAGGCATCATATCAGAATTACTAATAAATGACCAATGTAAAAGCGACAACTTACCATGATAAAATGCGCAGAATAGATGCACTCATGACCCATTAGCAGATCTGTAAAATAATACAAACACAAATATAAATAATTTCGCTCATAATTTTGATCAGTTATTCGGCTTCGTTGTTAATTTCGATCAGATAGGGCAAGTCCGAAAAACTTGTATGTCCTCAAGAAATATAGGACATCTTAGCGTAAAGGCATCATATCAGAATTACTAATAAATGACCGATGTAAAAGCGGCAACTTACCATGAATAAAATGTGTAGAATAGATTCACTCATGACCCATTAGCAGATCTGTAAAAAATAAAAACACAAATATAAATAATTTCGCTCATAATTTTGATCAGTTATTCGGCTTCGTTGTTAATTTAGATCAGATAGGGCAAGTCCGAAAAACTTGTATGTCCTCAAGAAATATAGGACATCTTAGCGTAAAGGCATCATATCAGAATTACTAATAAATGACCGATGTAAAAGCGGCAACTTACCATGAATAAAATGTGTAGAATAGATGCACTCATGACCCATTAGCACATCTGTAAAAAATAAAAACACAAATATAAATAATTTCGCTCATAATTTTGATCAATTATTCGGCTTCGTTGTTAATTTAGATCAGATAGGGCAAGTCCGAAAAACTTGTATGTCCTCAAGAAATATAGGACATCTTAGCGTAAAGGCATCATATCAGAATTACTAATCAATGACCAATGTAAAAGCGACAACTTACCATGAATAAAATGTGTAGAATAGATGCACTCATGACCCATTAGCAGATCTGTAAAAAAAAAAACACAGTATAAATAATTTGGCTCATAATTTTGATCAATTATTCGTCTTCGTTGTTAATTTAGATCAGATAGGGCAAGTCCGAAAAACTTGTATGTCCTCAAGAAATATAGGACATCTTCGCGTATATAAACCATCATATTAAAAAGTACTGATCGATGACTAATGTGAAAGCGACAACTTACCATGAATAAAATGTGTAGAATAGATGCACTCATGACCCATTAGCAGATCTGTAAAATAATACAAACACAAATATAAATAATTTCGCTCATAATTTTGATCAATTATTCGGCTTCGTTGTTAATTTAGATCAGATAGGGCAAGTCCGAAAAACTTGTATGTCCTCAAGAAATATAGGACATCTTTGCGTATATAAACCATCATATTAAAAAGTACTGATCGATAACTAATGTGAAAGCGACAACTTACCATGAAAAAAACGTAGATTGATGTGCAATCATGACAATCATATCTGTAGAGCGAATAAGATCTCCAAATTGGTTGACTCAAAAATTTCACTAAGCCAATGAGACATGAACTTCAACATTACGAAATCTGTAATAATGAAAACAAAACAAGCAAGGTAATAAATTAGTGAGTCTATCAAATTATTCAACAAGCAGCAACATATTTTTAATGTTTTCTCAGTGAGGGATTCCGACTATTGAACGATATCAACAATAAAATTTCTGTATTTTCGTACAGATCTCATCATATGAACAGATATATGATAACGTAGAATCAAACAAAACTCACCTTAAAAAACAATAGAAGACCATAGCAGCGATATTTTAGTAAAAAATACACCCTCAATAAACTCATTGGAATGGAATAAGAAATTTAGCTTAAAGTAGCCATATTCCATTTGCTCCATTCGATACATTTCGTTTTTGTTTTTAAAGCACTCTGAAAAAGACAAAGAAAACCAAAATTAATGATTTCCGGAAATGAAACAAAATAATGTTTTTCTCGTTAGCAAAGTGAATTGTAATTGCACATAATGCTGACAGCAAATACAGTATTACACACTACCGCTGCTGTGGATGAGGCAACACATTTACTATAGTCTTCATCATTGAAATAACGGTTGGATTTATGTTGAAGCCACGTTGTGGATTCAAAAAACACACCGAGGGTACGGAAGACAATAAACGTGGCGTCTATAAAGTAAATCAGATAAAATTTTAACTTACCATGAGAAGCATGTAAGCTGTACAATTGAAAGCAGAGAAGAAAGACCATCATCAATAACTGCCTGGATCTGGAAAGGAGAGATAAAAGGGTGTTCAATACATGTACTAATAATTATGCATGTTATAAAATTTCCTCGTAAAAATGTCACGATTGTTTCCGCGATTAGAAAACACTGTGAGAGTTCAATAATCAGGATTTTAAAAGTATTTACTCTGGTCCACAAGCGAAGCAACACAGCCGCGAAATGAAAATTGTCTATGTTGTATTATTATGGACATATTAAAAGAACTTTCATGGGCAAGCAGAACATTGAATTCAAAGAGAATATAACAACTTCAAAAAGCGTAATCTTACCGTATGATATATTCAAGCAGCACAAAGCAGGATTGGATGATCGTCGTCGAGAACTTTCAACAGGATCTGGAAAAGAAGATATCACCTATTAGCATACGTCCATGATAACAGAACATAAAATTTTCTCATTGGATAGAATGTCACGATTGTTTCCACGATTAGAGAACACTGAGAAGCCCAATAATCAGGATTTTAAAAGTAATTACTCTGGTCCATAAGCGAACCAACACAGCCGCGAAATGACAATTGTCTGTGTTGTTTTAGGATGGACATAACAATCCACAAATTCCACATGGGCAAGCAGAACATTCAATTCAAAGAGAATATAACAACTTCAAAAAAGCGTAATCTTACCGTATGATATATTTGAGCAATACAAAAGCAGGATTGAATGATCGCCGTCGTCGAGAACTTTTAGCAGAATCTGCAAAAGAAGAGATATCACCTATTAACATACTTCCATGATAACAAAAATAAAATCTTCTCGTTGGATAGAATGTCACGATTGTTTCCACGATTAGAGAACACTATGAGAAGCCCAATAATCAGGATTTTAAAAGTAATTACTCTGGTCCACAAGCGAAGCAACACAGCCGCGAAATGACAGTTGTCTGTGTTGCATTAATATGGACATATATGAACATATGTTCCACGTACGACAGTAGAACAATATAAATTAATAGGTAAATGTATCAGGATGCACATCAAGCATGTTATTGCGAGCAATTCCTTAGGATAGAAAAATATAACAAATTCAACTTACAGTGTATGTTCCCTCGTTCCTGCTTCGTAAAGTACTGCTTATTACCCCGTTTTTTTAAGATAATCTGGAGGATAAATAAAATACAGAAACTGATGAGTATTCGCAGTTCTTTGCAGCTTTCTTTGCTTTGCTTGGAATATCTGTCAGTAAGACCAATCGAATAATGTTTTTATCAACATTAATTGTTTCTGTGAAGAACAAAGTTGCTCATCAAGGAAGTAGAAAGGTTGATTTAGTCCAAAGAAACTAATAGTATCAGAGAACTTTTATGATATTAACAGGATTCAAAAACATACCGAATTTGGTAAAAGTTTGATCGTTTCCCTCACTGTTTACATCAAATCCATAAACTGCCATCCTGAGTAGAACATCTAGTGGGAAACAGAAAGAAAATAGAGATAATACGTAAAAAGTTGCTATCTATGATTATAATGAACGATTGAAATACGTTAATTTTTTCAGAATAAATATTATTTGATATCTATCATAAAATGATCAGCCTGGAGCGGTACATCAAAATAAATGTTTCATCAATGAAAAATATTCTGTACAGTGACACAAATGCATGAACAATACACACCTTTATGTCCCAATACTGAATATTGCGAGTTGTTTCGGTATTCGTACAGTTGAGCAGAATGAAATCATATATCGTCCCGAGAGCATCTGCAAGTAAATTACAATACAAGATGTTAGAGCGAATTTTATACTAATCTTATACAGTTGGTATATATTTTTTTATTTCAATATCTTCAGAAGATAGTAACCAATCAGTCATTATTTTTCAGACTGGGGCGGTACGTAAAGTTCATCAGAAAGTTTCTCTAAATAAACGAATTATAATTCAATACTAAGAAGCATTGTTAAACTTACCATTTATTAAAGAGAGCATTTTACATCCTTCGGAGTAAACTCGTGTGTCGAAACCTAGGGACAAAAGAGAAAGATATTACTAAATTGCTCCCACTGAAGTATGAGTATGGAGGGGTCTGTCATTCGAATAGTATCAGATTAAATAAGCATCAGCACTATGCCTAAGACAGGGATAACTGATAAAATGGTAACATCATTGGTAAGTATTCGAATAGCCACACGTTGAGGAAAACAACTACGCTCGCTGAATAACAATTGTTTACCTTAGCATTTGCATATCCGTGAAACGGACGAAGATGGACGACACCGAAGCACAACATAACTGCAAAGCAGAAGAAAAACGTACGAAATATTTATTTGTAGAATTATTATTGATTGCACCATGGACAGGGGGTTAGTTACTTTTTAGTATGGATATTCTGTCATTGACCTTATGAGGGGTAAAAAAGATGAACTTCCATACCCTGCAAAGTGTCAACTATTGTTCTGGTCACATTATCCTTTCGAAATGAAATGCCCTGTTAGCTCCAATTCAAATGGTTTAAGTGACGTAGATTCTGACAAAATAAACCATTCTTACCTGATTTTTTCACCATCCAATCCAGCTTTTCAATTCTCCAACAGGTCATCCTAATTAAGTTCTGTGATAATACTTCTTTGATCCAGCTTTTGTTTTGCATATCCGTCGAATGAATGAAGAAGCTCGACAAGGAAGCACAACATATCTGCGAAGCAGAAAAAGAACGAAAGAGAAATTCAGTTGAAGACCTAATATTGATTGTACGAGAGAAAGGGTGAGATACTCTTTAGGATGGATATTCTGTCATTGACCTTATGAGGGGTAAAAAAGATGGACTTCCATACCCTGCAAAGTGTCAACTATTGTTCTGGTCACATTATCCTTTCGAAATGAAATGCCCTGTTAGCTCCAATTCAAATGGTTTAAGTGACGTAGATTCTAACAAAATTAACAATTATTACCTGTTTTTTTACATCCAATCCAGCTTTTAAATTCCCCAACAGATCATTCGGATTGAATTCTGTAACGAGAAAAAAACAAACGTAATAAGAAAATAGTAGCAGTAAGATTAGTACTGGCGGTTCATTCTCAAAATGTCAAAATGTCGAAACAGCATGCGATGCAGAGTGACTCGTATTAAGCTCGAGACTCCAAGATACCAGCGAACTTTTACTTTTGCCCGACGAATTCAATTGCTTGGTCGAATTGAAGGTGGAGAAAGCGAACGAAAATAGTTGGGCAATGAAAAACAAAACGTTGCACAGCTGAGTACGGAACTGCGCCAAAGAAAGACATAGTGGAAGAAATATTAAATATGTAAGCTGTTCTTACCTCTGTGCTGCATCAAAATTCGCTGATCAGTCATCAGTCATTCGCTGATCAGTTCTGCAAATTGAAGAAAAGGTAAATGTGATTAGGATTTTGAGAATTGTATCTTACGCTAGAGGATGTTAATAGGTTTTCGTACAATATGTCGTAGCAGCATGCGATGCAGAGTGACTCGTACTAAGCTCGAGACTCCAAGATACCAGCGAACATATGCTCTTGCCCAAACGAATTGAATTGCTTAGTCGAATTGAGGGTGGAAAAAGCGAATACAAAATGTTGGGCGTAACGAAAATGTATTGAAACGTACATAGTTGAACTTACCATTAAAGAATGAATTGAGCTGATTTCTTCCTTTCTGCGATCGGTTGTCATAGTAGATGGCGTCTTACTGAAATGAAAAATATTGCCTATCGCCAATACTGTCCCCCTTCCAAGCCCTGTTCTACATCTGAATCAACCCTTTCTCTACAGCGCATAATAAAAAAAAACAGAGCACAAAAACACTTCATAAAGCTTTGAGTTTCCTGTTTTCATTTTTTTATTCACACCCCCTTTCCTGTATCGGTGTTTTGATAAGCGCGTGCTCCTTCACAGAACAGCACACACTTGAAAGCAAAAGGTGTGTGTATGGTTAGAGATGATTCCGATAACCACCCGCTTCTTCCCGGCTCGGATGGTAGTTCGGCGAGCTCAAGTTTCTCTAAATAAACGAATTATAATTCAATACTAAGAAGCATTGTTAAACTTACCTTTTATTAAAGAGAGCATTTTACATCCTTCGGAGTAAACTCGTGTGTCGAAACCTAGGGACAAAAGAGTAAGATATTACTAAATTGCTCCCACTGAAGTATGAGTATGGAGGGGGGGTCGGTCATTCGAATAGTATCAGATTAAATAAGCATCAGCACTATGCCTAAGACAGGGATAACTGATAAAATGGTAACATCATTGGGAAACAATAAAAAATGCGCAAAATGACAAAATGAGGGCCGCACAACATAAGATACGCAATATGGCGGACAATATTGGAAACGCAAAGAACGAGATAAATACGATTAGAGAAGCGTTTTCGGTGAGTCGAGAAATTCCTAACCTACCTTCGCGGCGTTGATCAGCTCATCGGCCAGACATTCAGCAATCGTCTTGATGTTACGGAATGCGGCTTCGCGAGCACCAGTGCACAGCAGCCAGATAGCCTGAGATACGCGAAAGAACACATAAAAGCGTAAGTCAGCGTTTACTATGACAGATAAGCAACACCATTGATGGTGGCTTTCTTGTAGCAAGTCAACCGGCACACCTTGATCCGATCACGCTCTTTTACAAGCACATCAGTTCAACGCAGTCCATCCGAGTAGACCATGCTTGATTATACTTTCCGATACTTTTGGAATTGAATGAAGACTTTCAAAAACGTCTACACAATATGCCTTAAGATCGGTACCGAACCACAGAACTAATGAACAATTTCCCATTCCTACCTGGTTGACGCGACGCAGCGGCGACACATCGACGGCCTGACGACGGACGGTACCAGCGCGTCCAATACGGGTGGAGTCTTCACGCGGACCGGAGTTGATGATGGCGTGCACCACGATCTGCAGCGGGTTCTCGCCGGTCAGCAGATGCATGATCTCGAACGCGTGGCGCACGATGCGCACCGCCTTCAGCTTCTTGCCGTTGTTGCGACCCTTCATCATCAGCGAGTTGGTCAGACGCTCGACGATCGGGCACTGGGCCTTGCGGAAACGCTTGGCTGCATAGCGACCGGCCGAGTGGGGAAGGTACTTGGCGTGCTTCTCCTTCACGGCGATATAATCCTGCGGGAGAAAGCAAGCAGACGCTGGTTAGCCGAACGTTGCGCTTCTTTCCACCGGCAAAAAACACGTGGTCCACACTTACCTTTTTTCACCATCGAATCCAGCTTTTCAATTCTCCAACAGGTCATCCTAATTAAGATCTGTGATAATACTTCTTTGATCCAGCTTTTGTGTTGCATATCCGTCGAATGAATGAAGATGCACGACACGGAAGCACAACATATCTGCGAAGCAGAAAAAGAACGAAAGAGAAATTCAGTTGAAGACCTAATATTGATTGTACGAGGGAGAGGGTGAGATACTCTTTAAGATGGATATTGTCATTGACCTTATGAGGGGTAAAAAAGATAGACTTCCATACCCTGCAAAGTGTCAACTATTGTTCTGGTCACATTATCCTTTCGAAATGAAATGCCCTGTTAGCTCCAATTCAAATGGTTTAAGTGACGTAGATTCTGACAAAATAAACCAACCTTACCTGTGTTTTTCACCATCCAATCCAGCTTTTAAATTCCCCAACAGATCATTCGGATTGAATTCTGTAACGAGAAAAAAACAAACGTAATAAGAAAATAGTAGCAGTAAGATTAGTACTGGCGGTTCATTCTCAAAATGTCAAAATGTCGAAACAGCATGCGATGCAGAGTGACTCGTATTAAGCTCGAGACTCCAAGATACCAGCGAACTTTTACTTTTGCCCGACGAATTCAATTGCTTGGTCGAATTAAAGGTGGAGAAAGCGAACGAAAATAGTTGGGCAATGAAAAACTAAACGTTGCACAGCTGAGTACGGAACTGCGCCAAAGAAAGGCATAGTGGAATAAATATTAAATATATAAGCTGTTCTTACCTCTGTGCTGCGTCAAAATTCGCTGATCAGTCATCAGTCATTCGCTGGTCAGTTCTGCAAATTGAAGAAAAGATAAATGTGATTAGGATTTTGAGAATTGTATCTTGCGCTAGAGGATGTTAATACGTTTTCGTACAATATGTCGTAGCAGCATGCGATGCAGAGTGACTCGTACTAAGCTCGAGACTCCAAGATACCAGCGAACATATGCTCTTGCCCAAACGAATTGAATTGCTTAGTCGAATTGAGGGTGGAAAAAGCGAATACAAAATGTTGGGCGTAACGAAAATGTATTGAAACGTACATAGTTGAACTTACCATTAAAGAATGAATTGAGCTGATTTCTTCCTTTCTGCGATCGGTTGTCATAGTAGATGGCGTCTTACTGAAATGAAAAATATTGCCTATCGCCAATACTGTCCCCCTTCCAAGCCCTGTTCTACATCTGAATCAACCCTTTCTCTACAGCGCATAATAAAAAAACAGAGCACAAAAACACTTCATAAAGCTTTGAGTTTCCTGTTTTAATTTTTTTATTCACACCCCCTTTCCTGTATCGGTGTTTTGATAAGCGTGTGCTCCTTCACAGAACAGCACACACTTGCAAGCAAAAGGTGTGTGTATGGTTAGAGATGATTCCGATAACCACCCGCTTCTTCCCGGCTCGGATGGTAGTTCGGCGAGCTCACATTACCAGCGCAAGTGAACCGAAAGGAGCGATGAGACAGGAAGGAAGCCAATACCAGCGCAACATCAACTCCCAATCGGGCCAACCCAGACCACCACAACCAACCGCACATTTTATCGGTTAGACTTGGCGACACGCTCCAGCTCATCCTTCTTCTTGATGGCGTACGAGTTCGAAGAACCCTGAGCGTTTTCAAACAATAAAAAATGCGCAAAATGACAAAATGAGGGCCGCAGAACATAAGATACGCAATATGGCGGACAATATTGGAAACGCAAAGAACGAGATAAATACGATTAGAGAAGCGTTTTCGGTGAGTCGAGAAATTCCTAACCTACCTTCGCGGCGTTGATCAGCTCATCGGCCAGACATTCAGCAATCGTCTTGATGTTACGGAATGCGGCTTCGCGAGCACCAGTGCACAGCAGCCAGATAGCCTGAGATACGCGAAAGAACACATAAAAGCGTAAGTCAGCGTTTACTATGACAGATAAGCAACACCATTGATGGTGGCTTTCTTGTAGCAAATCAACCGGCACACCTTGATCCGATCACGCTCTTTTACAAGCACATCAGTTCAACGCAGTCCATCCGAGTAGACCATGCTTGATTATACTTTCCGATACTTTTGGAATTGAATGAAGACTTTCAAAAACGTCTACACAATATGCCTTAAGATCGGTACCGAACCACAGAACTAATGAACAATTTCCCATTCCTACCTGGTTGACGCGACGCAGCGGCGACACATCGACGGCCTGACGACGGACGGTACCAGCGCGTCCAATACGGGTGGAGTCTTCACGCGGACCGGAGTTGATGATGGCGTGCACCACGATCTGCAGCGGGTTCTCGCCGGTCAGCAGATGCATGATCTCGAACGCGTGGCGCACGATGCGCACCGCCTTCAGCTTCTTGCCGTTGTTGCGACCCTTCATCATCAGCGAGTTGGTCAGACGCTCGACGATCGGGCACTGGGCCTTGCGGAAACGCTTGGCTGCATAGCGACCGGCCGAGTGGGGAAGGTACTTGGCGTGCTTCTCCTTCACGGCGATATAATCCTGCGGGAGAAAGCAAGCAGACGCTGGTTAGCCGAACGTTGCGCTTCTTTCCACCGGCAAAAAACACGTGGTCCACACTTACCGAGACGGAGATGTCGGAAATATCGATATCATCGCTGCTCCAACGTCCGAACAGCTTGATTTCGGGCAGCTCGGCAGTCTGGGCGACGGGGGCTTCCTCGTACACCTGGGCGGCCTGATCGTCCTGGACGACCTCATCGGTCTCCTGTGGTCCGGTCGCCTCCTCGTCGAAGTTTTCAAAAGCCTCGTCAGCCATGGTGCTGATGGGTGTGGGTACCGCGTTAAGATTCCGCAGAAAAGGACGAAAAACCGAAAACACACACGCTTAATTCTCGGCTAACCTAAGAAAAAAAACCACGCGGTCCGACGGCAAATTTGACAGCACGGATTCGATCGATCGCGGCGAGAACACTGAGGCGTGCGCGGAGTTTAATAGCCAGACGTGTGAATTTAACCGTTGAATATCACTTGATAACTGTGTTAAAGTTTAAAAGGCCTTTCTTGTAACTTAAAATCATTTGAGACTTGGTGCTAAACTCGCGACAGAAGAAGCCGGTCCGCAGAGCGGGAACGACACGTGCGCTCGCTGGTCGAAGAGGAAATGACCGAGTCGACGTACTGTCAAACCCGGGCTAGCCTCCTATGCCGACCCGTCTTCTTCCCTCTCTTCCTCTCCACACGCAACACCAACAGCCCTCGACACAGTCGGCACTTCACGGAGCCCACAAATTTAACACCAATTCCTGCAACCCTCACGATGTGAAATTCACGATAAATTCACAACGCTCCGCACGCCGTGCGCTTGCCCTTTCGATGCAATGTCGCCGCATCACGAATCCGTGCTGTTTTACCGGAAAATTTGTGAATAGTTTCAGCTTATTTACTTTCAACACGTCTGTTTTACAGTGGCGTTCGCCGGAAAGAGCGTTTGTCAGTTCGCTGCGGGACGAGCAGAGTTTCACACCGCGCATGTTGGCAGCAATGGGTTGCCGGATTGACAGCTGGCAGGAAGTCGACATAAGCCGACATAACCGGGTCGATTTGTTACGTACTGTAGATGATCTTGTGTGAAATTGTTTTTGATTTGAAGTAACCGTTGCTGATGAAATAAGAAAACATGCTCGATAATCTTCAATGAGTTTTATGAGAGTAGAGAATTATCTTCATTCATTTATGATATTGATTTGTGGTTCAGGACACTTCGAGAGATAAAATATATAAAAAGTAAGATAGATGCTGAGTATAAGTTTGTAGTATAGAATTACTTAATACTATTATTGTCTTGCTAGTATGCTCAACTTTTGAGCGGCGCATGTTATACGATAAAAACCGCATGACCGCATCGTTACGACAAACCGAAAGAAGTGTGTGGCTTGCGTCTCTCATTCATACATAAGAGACAAGTTTTTCGAGTTGCAATCATGAAACTCGTTCACTTTCGGACGGAACACTGCAAAAGCGAGCCTCAGTCTAAAAATTATCTGAGCTGTCTTCAAAATGAGTGAACACGTGTCAAATTATTGACACATGATATTGGTACTCGGGCAGAATGTCGGAGTCTTCATATTATAACAGTTTTCTAAAAAAATCAACCCTTCTTTTTAACTTTGAAATGTTTATTGAAAGCGAATACATAATAGACAAAGACACAGTGTTCTATGTAAACCGGCTCACTCGGGACTCCCAAGAAGGTCGAAGGGATTGGCGCTGCTCGTACCGGCCGCTGGCGACAGCGTACAGTTCGCATCCTCATCCTCTTCATTGTCACCGTCGTTACTGGCCCCGGCCAGATCTTCCGTGTCTGTATCGGACAACCCATCGTCCTCGTCGTCGTTACCGTCCTTCTCGGCGAGCGCTTGAATTTCTTTGACCCGCGCCAACTCCGGATCGGTGGCAAATCGATCGCGCTGTTCATGGTATCCGATTGGTTTGAGCGAGAGTGTAATTTTACCGTCCAGTGCCATGCGTAGAATACTGTTAGCCGCCCGATACGTGTCCGGTCGAGCCGCTTTCGCAGTTAGAAATCCTCGCTTAATTGCCCACGCATCACACACATCCATCGCGGACCATTCGTCGTTGTCATTCTCCGGGTGTTTCAGCGACAGCAGCTGGACCAGATTGATACGTTCGGCGAGAAAACGGATCGATGCGTACGGTTCCCGGAGCTGCGCGATCGGATAGCTACCCATCAGCACCTGGAGCCGTCGTGGCGTGGAGGAAGGAAACACCAAACCCGGACAATCGCATAGCCGCACCGTGTTGGTGAGGAAAATCGTCTGGAAGTGTTTCGTGTGCCCGGGTGTACGGCTCACGCTCACCACCTTCCGGCCCATGACCGCGTTCAGCAGCGACGACTTACCGACGTTCGGATATCCAACGCATCCGATCGTAAGCACACCGTTGTTGAACTTGACGTGCTCCTCAAACTCGAAATCTTTCTCCTCTTCGTGGGTCCTTCAAAATGAGTGAACACGTGTCAAATTATTGACACATGATATTGGTACTCGGGCAGAATGTCGGAGTCTTCATATTATAACAGTTTTCTAAAAAAATCAACCCTTCTTTTTAACTTTGAAATGTTTATTGAAAGCGAATACATAATAGACAAAGACACAGTGTTCTATGTAAACCGGCTCACTCAGCAATCGTCTTGATGTTACGGAATGCGGCTTCGCGAGCACCAGTGCACAGCAGCCAGATAGCCTGAGACACGAGAAAGAACACATAAAAGCGTAAGTCAGCGTTTACTATGACAGATAAGCAACACCATTGATGGTGGCTTTCTTGTAGCAAATCAACCGGCACACCTTGATCCGATCACGCTCTTTTACAAGCACATCAGTTCAACGCAGTCCATCCGAGTAGACCATGCTTGACAGAATGCTGTTAGCCGCCCGATACGTGTCCGGTCGGGCCGCTTTCGCAGTTAGAAATCCTCGCTTAATTGCCCACGCATCACACACATCCATCGCGGACCATTCGTCGTTGTCATTCTCCGGGTGTTTCAGCGACAGCAGCTGGACCAGATTGATACGTTCGGCGAGAAAACGGATCGATGCGTACGGTTCCCGGAGCTGCGCGATCGGATAGCTACCCATCAGCACCTGGAGCCGTCGTGGCGTGGAGGAAGGAAACACCAAACCCGGACAATCGCATAGCCGCACCGTGTTGGTGAGGAAAATCGTCTGGAAGTGTTTCGTGTGCCCGGGTGTACGGCTCACGCTCACCACCTTCCGGCCCATGACCGCGTTCAGCAGCGACGACTTACCGACGTTCGGATATCCAACGCATCCGATCGTAAGCACACCGTTGTTGAACTTGACGTGCTCCTCAAACTCGAAATCTTTCTCCTCTTCGTGGGTCGTTTCCGAAACGAGCTTCTCGTCCTCGTCACCGTCCACGTCCATCGGGGCGTTACGTTCCTCGAGTATTTTTTGCTCCCACGTGCCCAAGTCTACCTCGTCGCCGACGTACCGGTGGCACACTTCGTAGATCTGTTGCGCTCCTTCCGCCGCCATACGCATCCGGCCACGGCGGCGACGAATCTCCTTGCCCGAGGAGAGTTTCGATAAACAATAATCTACGTTCCGGAATATTTCGGCCTGCCCGGCGGTCCACCTTGCGTGTGTTTGTTTTGGTTGGAAAAATGTGCGTTGTCAAAATGTTTATTTACAAACGATTACACCACCTGGCGCTCAATTACACCACGTTCAACACATCTTGTTTCATTTGTTTCCATTTATTTCAAGAGGTAATTAAGTTTGGATAAATTAATCCGTTAAAAGAAGTTCTTTTGATAGTTCTATAAGTCGCGTTGTATAATCGTACATTGATTTTTAGACAAAATTTAGATAAAAATGCCGTTACACCACACCTTTCCGTTCAGCTGTCAAACGAAACGTCAGTGCTGCCAAAATAAAAACTGTAAAGATAATAACAAAAACAAGTCGTAATAAAAAAGCGCCTTGATTTACGCTTTTTTCTCGCGAAAACCAAGTTTCCCTGCAGCGATGGACTAAAAACTAGAAACTGTCCCCGTAAAATGTCCTCCTACACCGAATCGAGAGGCGGAAGCTTGGGCGGTTTGGTGGGCGTCGGCGGCGCTGGAGCCGTCGGCAGTGAACCGCTATGTCTGCAGCGCAAAAGCTCCTGGGTACGGGAGTACCGCGACCTGCAAGCGAACGTAATGTCCGTCGATTGGACCGGCTCCTGGATACTGCTTGCCGGCCGGCGTCTGCTTGCCCTGCAGTCGCTGCGCGACTACGAATCGACGGACGCGAGCAACACCCGCATGGACGACACGATCGACTGTGGGCTGCGCAAGTTCCAGCGCCACTCGAAGTACGAGGTAACGGCGGCCGAGTGGGCGATCTGCCAGAACAGCCAGGAGTACTGTGCGATCGCAACCTGCCAGCAGATCGAGGTCGTCACGTGGCGCTCCGGTGAGCCAACCCTGAAACACTCGCTTCGAGCGCACACCCGAATGATAACGGACATCGACTGGCACTCGAAGGTGCCGCACCTTCTCGCGAGCTGCTCGATCGACACGTTCACGCATCTGTGGGATCTGCGCGACCCACGGAAGCCTGTACTGTCGCTGAGTGCCGTCTGCATGTCCGGTGTTCCATGACAACGTGCTTGCTTCGAAATTTTGGCGCAAGTTAGCCTACTGAGCGCACATTTACTATTGTAGGCTTTTAACTACACAAATACTAGAGCCAATACAATGGAAGTCAATTCCAAACATCGATTATTGCCTTATCGAATGCACAAAAAAACGATACTAGCATCAAAAGATTACTAATGTTTCCCCCTTCCTCAGAAATCCTCACGCCACCGGGGCTCCTCGGCAAAGATAAACGTGTCCGCCGTGCACGTGTACGACGTGTCGAAGATCCTCTCCATGACAACGTGCTTGCTTCGAACTTTTGGCGCATGTTAGCCTACTGAGCGCACATTTACTATTGTAGGCTTTCAACCACACAAATACTAGAGCCAGTACAATGGAAGTCAATTTCAAACGTCAATTATTGCCTTATCGAATGCACAAAAAAACGATACTAGCATCAAAAGATTACTAATGCTTCCCCCTTACTCAGAAATCCTCACGCCACCGGGGCTCCTCGGCAAAGATAAACGTGTCCGCCGTGCACGTGTACGACGTGTCGAAGATCCTGTATGTCAGCCGCGAGCTGGCCGAGAACTACATCATCAGCACGACGAACGTCGCCGAAATGTGTCGCCACAATCGGGCGGCGGCGGAAAAGTACGGCCGGCCGGATCTGGTGCAGTGCTGGTCGCTGGCGGAAATGATCGCCCATATGAGCTCCAGCTCGAGCAGCAAATCAATCAACCAAAGTGTAAGTAATCGTTTGAGTGGTTTAGAAACCCGTTTACTACTCGTTTACCCTCCCTCGGACAAAACGTTACTCGAGAACATTCAGCCCGTCCGAGTGGGAGTGCTACTTTCGATCATGAAGAGTTAGCGTTAGGCGCATGGTCCTGGTGCCTGGCTGGCCTGGTTTGATAAATAACCCTCTCATGCATACACCGAATCATTTCAAAGTTTTATTTCTTTCCCCAACGGACATGCCAGTGTGTGCGTGTGTGTGCTTGCGCGCGCGGATTTTTTTTTCTTCAAAATACTGATAACACATCTTGCAGATTTATATCATTGTTTGCATTCATTCTGTCGTTACCAAAAGCGGTAAAATATTGTTTCTCTGGTGTTAAATTAGCCTAACAAACGGTGGAAAATTGGATTGGATACCAACATTTATCAATTGTTTATATATATTTTATTTTAAATGCAGTTATATTACAAGGATACATTATATATACCATCAAGACATCCCTCAGACTACCAAACAACCCATACTCCTAAGCTCTCCTCTAATCCGTAGAAGTATCCTTTGCCTTTTACCCATCCCTCTTTTCATCGCCCGGCAGGGATTTAGCTCAGTAAGTTGTACCTACTTCTTCCGTTAGCTTTTTAATTGTTTCTTTCCCCTTCAACTCATTATAGCACTTACTTAGCGGTCATCGAAAAATTAAGGTAAATCAGGTATATTACGATTCCGGGTGTGATTGTTACAAACCACACAACCACACAAACCAAAACAAAACGAATGCGCATTCCCTCCGTCTGCTAATAACAACCCTGCGCTACTAGCTTGACCTGCTTTCAACCTGAGGCCCGCGCGGAATTCAGAGCCTCCTCTCCCTCCCAGAGCACGTGTGCGCTTCCGATGGTGGATTTGAATGGATAAAATGTGGTGCCGCTGAACCCTGTCCGCTTTTTCCGTTCTCTGTTGTCCCTTTGCGGCTTTTATGTTCCGGTTTTGTTTTGCGTTCCCTGCTAACGTGGCTTATTTGTCTGTTCTAGATCTTTGTTTTACTTCCTATTCTCACGACCCAATCAAGTATGGTGATGTCCGTGTCTGCACTATCTCCATAAGTGCTAAAACTGAATAGACATAGAATCCGGATCATCATTCTACTACTAAAGATGAGTGAAGTCACCTAATCTGATCATGCTCTGACTTTTGGTTTTCAAGATATGTCAAGAAGGCACTAACTAGTGGCTTAACTTGTAGCAATATATCAAAAGAACTGAAACAAAAATGACTTCCGGCATCTTATGAGAAGTTTTACATCAGTTTAGGACAATCCAGATACAGGCAGATAAGTTTCCGTTAAAGTTGTCCTTCGTTCCACCTGTACAGAGTCCTTCTTCAGTCTTCGTGCGCCCTCCCCCGCAAACCCAGTCCATGCGGCTTGCGCTTTTCGCTCTTACATCATCTTACCATGCTCGTATCTCTGCGCCATCGTGTCATCGTGTATGCCTCTAACCACATTTGAAAACAAGGGAACGTCCCGGACTTGCAAGGACTGATCAACGTATGTGCGTGTGTTTGTTGCTTGTATGTCTCGTTGTCATTGCGTTGCGTGTGTACGCTTCCGCCTTCTCTACGCTCGGCGAAACACCCGGGTGGAGGAGCCACGGCTCTTCCCGGGCTGCCTGCCCGAAGAGTAAACTCTTTTAATAATACGCCGCACTCGCTCTCTACTCTCTCCTTCTTTCGCATTCACCCGAAAAGCAGCCTAGCGGATCGCCCTATCACACGATCCTGCCGGTGGATCCTTCCTCCAACCAGGGCTGGATATTGGCGCAGCAGCTGAAGCATCTGCGCAGCAACTCGTGGTCCGCCAGCTCGAGCAGCAAATCAATCAACCAAAGTGTAAGTAATCGTTTGAGTGGTTTAGAAACCCGTTTACTACTCGTTTACCCTCCCTCGGACAAAACGTTACTCGAGAACATTCAGCCCGTCCGAGTGGGAATGCTACTTTCGATCATGAAGAGTTAGCGTTAGGCGCATGGTCCTGGTGCCTGGCTGGCCTGGTTTGATAAATAACCCCTTCTCATGCATACACCGAATCATTTTAAAGTTTTATTTCTTTCCCCAACGGACATGCCAGTGTGTGCGTGTGTGTGCTTGCGCGCGCGGATTTTTTTTTCTTCAAAATACTGATAACACATCTTGCAGATTTATATCATTGTTTGCATTCATTCTGTCGTTACCAAAAGCGGTAAAATATTGTTTCTCTGGTGTTAAATTAGCCTAACAAACGGTGGAAAATTGGATTGGATACCAACATTTATCAATTGTTTATATATATTTTATTTTAAATGCAGTTATATTACAAGGATACATTATATATACCATCAAGACATCCCTCAGACTACCAAACAACCCATACTCCTAAGCTCTCCTCTAATCCGTAGAAGTATCCTTTGCCTTTTACCCATCCCTCTTTTCATCGCCCGGCAGGGATTTAGCTCAGTAAGTTGTACCTACTTCTTCCGTTAGCTTTTTAATTGTTTCTTTCCCCTTCAACTCATTATAGCACTTACTTAGCGGTCATCGAAAAATTAAGGTAAATCAGGTATATTACGATTCCGGGTGTGATTGTTACAAACCACACAACCACACAAACCAAAACAAAACGAATGCGCATTCCCTCCGTCTGCTAATAACAACCCTGCGCTACTAGCTTGACCTGCTTTCAACCTGAGGCCCGCGCGGGATTCAGAGCCTCCTCTCCCTCCCAGAGCACGTGTGCGCTCCCGATGGTGGATTTGAATGGATAAAATGTGGTGCCGCTGAACCCTGTCCGCTTTTTCCGTTCTCTGTTGTCCCTTTGCGGCTTTTATGTTCCGGTTTTGTTTTGCGTTCCCTGCTAACGTGGCTTATTTGTCTGTTCTAGATCTTTGTTTTACTTCCTATTCTCACGACCCAATCAAGTATGGTGATGTCCGTGTCTGCACTATCTCCATAAGTGCTAAAACTGAATAGACATAGAATCCGGATCATCATTCTACTACTAAAGATGAGTGAAGTCACCTAATCTGATCATGCTCTGACTTTTGGTTTTCAAGATATGTCAAGAAGGCACTAACTAGTGGCTTAACTTGTAGCAATATATCAAAAGAACTGAAACAAAAATGACTTCCGGCATCTTATGAGAAGTTTTACATCAGTTTAGGACAATCCAGATACAGCTACAATAAATTATTCTAATTCTTGGAATTTTGATCAATAAAATCACTTTTGTGCGGCTTATCCTTAACTCCTTCGACGTTTTGAGTTCTCAGGCGCAGGATTTCGATCACAGGCATCCTTCACGTGTAGATTTCCACGGCCTTCTCTATGTGCGCACGACACACCGGACAGGCGTGATTGTATCGTCGCGTAATTTTTGCGCAAACACGACACACGCACATATGTTTACACGGGAAGAAGACGACGTTCCGTGCATTTTCGAGACATATGATGCAGGATGTGTTGCTCGCGTCGCCGTTGGATGTTGTTGGTTCGGAGCTGTGCTCCAGCATCTCCATCTTGGGTGTGACGTATGCTCCAATCAGATAGAAGAAGACGAGCGGAACCAGAATGATGCATACTAGCAGTGGATACTCGGCGAAAACCCAGTAGCCCAGAGCGAACGGTGCCGAAATACATGCCAGCAGTGCATTCCACACTATCTGTAACAGGGAAATGGGCCAAAGGAGTGCTTGGAACAGCGGTCGGAACGGTATCGCAACGATCCAGCCGACAAACATCACGAACCGCACGATGATCCCAACGATCGTGGCCACCAGCGTCCACAGGGCGAACAGGGCGTATCGAACCGGCGCCAACACGAACCACACATCGGCGCAGATCTTTACGAGCACCTCGATAAAGAAGTGGTATATGGCAACGTGAAGTTGATTGTGCCGGACGGGCTGTTCGTCGTGTTTCAAGTCGACACTTTTGGCGCACCGTTCGCTCCTCCACAACAGACACAGCAAAAACGTTGGCGCATTGTAGAGAGCGCGCAATACCCCATAAACTATGTACGAAACGGCATTCACGGTAAGATAGATTAGCACCGTACTACCGACGAAGCTGGTCAACCCGTGGAGTTCCATCTTCGCGTAATAGGAAGCACCGTATGAAGTCCCAAAGTCTTGCCGGATGACTAACGTGCATATGTTTTTTCATCTTTGACGTTTGAGTGTTTGGCATTCGGAATTGCATGTCGTAAAAAGCTCAACATGATAGAAGATTGTACTGGTGCACCGTTGATGCGTATATCGATTAAGATTTCATATGTAGCGTGATACTACGCAACTCCAACCTTTCTTATATGACGCGCAAGACGTTAACACAGAAAGCAACCACAGTAAAAGACTGGTAATATAGCGAAAGATTGATTTGGTATTTTATTCCCATTTGTACCTCAAACGTTGGCGTTCGAGATGGTTACTTATGCCTCTACGTGCAGTTTACATTAATGTCTTTTTATTCGATGGTGGCCCAGTCTTTCCGATATCACATTGTGCCCTAAACGTAAACGTCCAGCTTCTTCTCGATGTACGTACGGCACAGCGGACACACCGGATTATAATGGCTGATGTGCGTGGCGCACACTTTGCACACGCACAGATGCCCACAGGGCACAAACGCCACGGCTCGATCGTTATCCTCACAGATGATGCAGGTTCCAATGCTCGGTGGATTGGGCGCACGTCCGGCAGGAGGAGATCGAACCGGCGCTTCTCGTGCGTTTTGTGCTGGACGGCGGGGAACATTGAACACGAAGAAGCTCATGACGCGAGCATAAATCCGATGCAGCTTCTGGTGAAACTCTCGAGATTCTCGGTGGGTGTCTTCACGCTGTTCCGGTCGTTCGACGGTGTGATTCGCGCGAGGCTGTAGTGCGAACAGGTTCACTATTCTGGCAAAAATTGGTTGAAATTCCGTAACGTAAATTCGGCTACTATGCGTGTATATCCCATGAAATATTCCAAACAGCGTCAGCGGTATAACATCTACGAGGAACCTGCCTACGGTCGACAGCAGGGTGAGGATTCGTCGCACACTGTGCAGAGTCTTCCGACGCAGCAAACGATAGCCAAAGTGGACGGTGTTGTTGGTGAATTTAAGGGCTGCCTTCGCTGGTGCAGGATAGTAACACGTCAGCACGAGTAGCCCCAATCCGCATGCCGCCTCCACCGGCACATCGTGAGCCACGTAGTGGACAATGTCGACCAGTGCCGCCACATGTTTCGAGAACGCTTTCTGAGCTGTTTCGATGAACAGATTTGTTTCGCGTTTGAGCAGTTCCTCGAGTAGAAGCAACAGTTGATACGGAGCGGTGTACAGCAACCAGACGGCCTGACCGATCAGGACGAACGCATGCTTCACGGTCCAGAGCGTTAATCCCAGCAGCGACCATACGGCGAGCAGCGCATCGCCAAACGTTGCGAAGGCGAAACAGAGCGCCCCGTACACTTTCGCAATATTGCTGATGAAGAAATCGGACGTACCGAGCAGGAAAGTTTTGGTGTTCTGGATGATTGGCTGATTGTCTTCATAGACGATGTTGAGGAAGACATGCACGTTGTGCAAACACCACACCACGATTCGCACGGCATTGGACGTGGTGTCACACAGCAGGAAGCCGACGAAGCAGATGGTTTTAAAGATGTAGTACAGTAGCAGGTAAACATTGTATATGAAATCGGCCAACGCGTGGAGAACCATCGTTAGAAACTTGTTAACAACCAGTAGTTCAACTGACTGATACACAGCAACACGGTTTCGTGCTTTAAAATAGCGGGAGTTACATGGCTTGCTTGACGATGTTCGGAAAAGATTTCAGTTCTCTTCTATCGCAAATAGGTAAACAAAATTGAGCAATTCAAACGAAACGACAAGTTATGCTACGTTTGTTATGACTTTTCTCAAAACTACCGGTTGGTTGTACCAGTGGGAGACCCCAGCGGTCATGCTAGATGACAGCTCGCTTGAGAAAAAAAAATGCAGAATTTGAAACTGGAAATTGTAAAAAAAGGTACAATTTTATTCGCAATAAAACCATCAGGTTCTGAAATAATACTGAACTATGAATACTCGAAGGGCTATAATCTGTGCAGATTTAAGTTAAATAAAATCAATAAAATTGATGCTTCACGTTCAATTTACGCATACCGTGAGGACACGTAAGCCTCATTCTACGCAAATAGCGTTAAGAAATAGATAATTTTATTGTTTTTATTAATAGGAATGAGTGAGATGAACAGGCGTGCAACGCAACATCATGCGTGTTTTAAGCGTCAACGCAAAAGAAATGCTCCGTATCGACTGTCGTGTACACCATACCCTCATTACACATGTAGTCAACGATCGTTCTGGAAAATAAACAACAAGAAACCGTGTTAACAAACGCTAACGTAGATGCATCGAAACACAGTAAAACTCACTGAATCTCCGACGGACTAATGTGTCCAAATTTGGCCTGCAGCTCCTTGCGGCTAATGCCGATGTCGGAGACGTGGTTCTTGATCGCGTTGTATACCGCCAGCTCCTTCCCCTTCAAGCCCAGCGACGATCCGGCCGAGCCGGTTTCCATAAACCCACCGTTAGACGTGGCATTGTCGTTCGCATCGACGGCGGCGTCCGGTTTGCGCTTGCTGTTCTCCTCGCCCTTGTACCGGGCGTGCAGCACCTCCAGCAGATGGGTAGTTACCTCGTTCGGTGAGTTCACCTGGTCGATTTTGAAGATCATGATCGCCTTCGAGCCGCCCTGATTGCGCACGGAACCAACGATGCGGGCGTACGACTGCGGCACGATGCTCGGCGTATTGGAAGCACCGTCTTCCTCCAGCCAAAAGTGTGCATCGATTTGACCTGCGTGCGAGACGTGCGGGATGGGTGGGGTGGTTTTCGGAAAACCTGCTGATCGTCTTCAACGTACCTGTGTGATCCTCCAGCTGGTAAGTGACTTTGGTAGACGAATAATCGACGTTCCGGATGATTGCAACCAGCGTTATCATAGCGTACTGCTGGCCGAACAATGTGATACCGGAGTCGGCCGATTCCAGGACTTGCTGTATGACGAGCGGCAGGACTCCTTCGGCTTTGTTGTCCGACCCACCGCCACCGGTCGCAGTCGTGTTAAAACCACCCGCACCAACTGGAAACGGACCGGAAACGGGTTAAATCACAAGCAAATCGGGCAAAGCCTATATTTTGCTGATTAAAACACTCACAGGTGTCGTTCATTTTTGTAGATTTATTGGGAAAAGTACAACAAACAGGAATATCCACGAATTGGCGCGCAAACACAAACAATGTGGACAAGGACAGCAAAAACAAGCAGAGAAGATGACAGCAGAATGACAGCTTGTTCGAAATTTCGAAAAAGGTAGAGGGCGCTACAAATGCGACGCTTTCGCAAATGATGGAGACATTCAAATTGAATAAATAAAACCGTTGTAATAAAGAGACTGTGAGGAAAGCATTTCGGAATGGTTGCAAAAATAAACTTAAGAATTATTTAATTTAATCGTTTCGAGTTCATGGCGCCATTCAGAATGATAGAAAAGGTTGTTTTTGAGATATTCACTAAAGTGCAATAAATCTCCAATCCAAGGGTGTTTCCAATCTGAGTGCTACTTAAATATTTCCAGTGAGTACAACGTTTCTATACCCCTGAAGGTGTTTCAATTAAATCTAAAATTTATTCAATCCAAAAATCACCACCTGATCCACAGTCAGCGTCGGTACTGGAATCGATTCGTACATTTTTTCATACAAAGCACACTCCATCAGTGTGTCGCAAAAAATTCGCAAAAAACACGCCCACTCGATGGGAAAGTTATTCGCGACGCGACTTTCCCGCCAGCAATTATGGGGCTCCTCTCGTGTGAGGAGGCCGCCCTTCCATGGCGGCCGTGTCCAACGAGGAGTCACGATTTGTGGGAGGACTTTCAATGAGGTGCTTTTGGGTGCTTTCCCAGTTCACCGCACGCCATGCCCGGGCCGAACGCAAGCTCTGTCCCTCCAACGGGCTAACGAGCCGTCAGTACCTGCAATGGGAAAAACTATTTTCCGAGGTGGGATTTCAGGCAGGGAGTGGGGGTGGTGAGCTCGGTGAAAGTAAACGGAGGAACAAATAAAAAGGTGGGATCGGTACGCTGCAAGCGCTCGAATGCCTCTCGGATTGGAGCGTCGCGAGTGAGCTATTTAGTTTTCCCAGCCCCTTCTTGCAAAAGAACCTCCAACGGAAAAACGCTGGGACGGACAAAGTTGGGCACCTGTACCATCTGCCACCGAGACCAATGGGGTGGTGATGGTGGTGGTTTTTCACAAATCTAATTTAGGTTTTGCGACGTACTGGATCGCAATCTCGCACCGGCCTGGGTAGCCGTGCTGTCTGGCACGTTTGGCATGTAATATCGGGAAATTATTTATAACGCATCGGCACGGGGAAGCAGGTGTAGGACGAGTGGTGGGCGCGGACGACACGCGGACGGTCCGAAAGGCAGTAACATAACAGGAGCTGCGGTTCACACAGGATCCGTTTCGCAGGCGGAGGAGATCAGTACACCCGATCGGTTACATTAGAATGTCGCGTCATTAGCGTAATACATTTCGAGTGAGATTAATTTATGACGATCGGTCTGCCCCGTCGGGCGTAGAGGAAGCGGTTCCAAAGCAGACGGAATCGGCATGATTCCATCGCTCGATTCCGACGAATGCGGCTGCGAGGTGGGAACATACGCATAACACACATACATCAAGTGCATCCTCCCGTCCCTGCACCTGGGCCTCTTCTGCTGTCGGGCGACTTATTTATATGGGAAACCGGGAGGGCATCCATGCTCCACTTTGTTCGATTCCCGATCCCCTGCGCGGAGCTGGTGGTGGTTTTGATCAATTTCTATTCCTCGTTCGCGTTTAATCACGTTGCTATTAATTTTATTCCGATACGCTGTCGCACGGAACGGAAGATCGCTGAGGGAGGAAGAGAGAGAGAGAGAGCGCGAGAGCGGGGAAAACGATGTATAATAGTGCAATTACAGGCGGGATAATGATGTTTAAGCTTTTGACACAATATCTTACCATTAGCGAGCGAGCTATGTTTATGCGCGGTCGGAAGCGATTTATTCCCGAGCGAAGAGATGCGGCTGAATCGTTACGATGATACACTTAAGTGTTTCTAAACTCTTACATTGAGCGTGTGCGATCATTTTTCCATCTAGCACGGTGTGACCATAATGTTGCATCGTTTATTTTTTGCCTACTAGAACCTGCCCAGACAGACCGGCGACGTTGGCGACGCCAGTGGAAAAGGCGGGATTAGGTAGACGAATTACTCACACCCTGACATGGTCTCGGTGACAGATAACATGAGCGGATGGGTTGATAGATTGTCGAACTGCTTCTCGCGAGCCGCTATCGGTAGTCCGTTTGATCTGCATTTGATTCTCCGACCTGAAATGCTGCTAGTTTAGCCTGGTGGATTTCATGTCATTCTTGGAACAACTGTGGGAAGTTCTAGAGATTTTAAGTTTTTTATTTAAATAAGATAACTTCATGCAGCCTAAACATATGAATTAATCTATATGGATCATATCCGAAATATCTTCCGTGGAGCTCACTCGTTGTTTTACTACACAACATTCCGCTAGAGGGCGTTGGAGTCGTTCGAAAGTGACATTTACAAGAGTAACAACATAGTAGCTTATAGCAATAAGAACCTAGTGATAAAATGTAGTAGAAAAAGTCCATTATAGAAAAACCTTTAATCTTGAATAAGGATTACAGAGTAGCCATGAAATCTGTTCCGTAGTTTCTCGTCACACTGTACACTGACAGCTGGAGTACTTTAGTTTTGAATCGCATACAAGACTCGAACGTCAACTATATGTTGCCGACTTTACGTCCCCGTCCAAGCACCGTTTAGCCTGAGCCGATGATCCATAAAACCGATAATTCAATGCCTAATTGACTTGTTCTTCGGCTTCATCCGACTGGACCGCTTCCAGCCGCCCCCGCCCGGTCGCTCGCCAAACCGTATCCACGAATCTTGTCACACCCATTTTGCCGCATTCGTTTCCTGGAGTGTTCCCACAGTTTTCCCATCCTCCCCGGTCGGGCCCGAGACAACCCGCTGAAGGCACCGCAGGCAAATTAAACGTCATCCGTAAATGGACGCGCGTCCCGGCGCGAACGTACGCGTCCTCGCAGCCGTTTCGCACACAGCCTCGCTCAAGGTTAGCCTCGGCGAGCAGCCCGCCGAGAACCGCGCTCCCAAACGCGGTGATGGAGTTTTTAAGGCGAACGTAACCGTGCGTTAAATGGGTTCATGCTGGCGCGAAATTCGTTCCGTATCGCGCGTCGAGAGCGAGCGCGCGCGCGCACGCTTGCGCTCGCGTTCGCGTCCTGCCGCGCGTGGAAGGAGAATATTTCGCGATACCGTTTGTCTCGCGGCCGGCGGGAGGATGGATGAAAAATGTGGAATCAATTAGCGTCCCACCGCGGTTGGGTAGTTTTGGCACCGGTGCTCGAGCCGGAGTTTCGAAGTTTCGAGAATAAAGGAATGGAAAAGTGACGCGAGTGCGCAAGGTTGCGCCGAGTGGATTATTAGCCTTATTTGGAGCTTACATCAATTGAAGGATGAATGGGGCGGAACAGTCACAAACAGCGAAACAAAATCGACCGTTTAAGTTAAAAAAGTAGTACGTTTCTTGCATGGTAAAGTAAGCGTCTAGTGAACGCGAAAACTCACCATAATGCCATAATGATACCATAATGCTATAATTATTTTTAAATCCAATTTTGCGCTTAGTAAACGAAGTGATATTAGTACAAGATTTAGATTCAGCATGTGTTTCTATAAGAGAATTAGTTATTCGATATCTTCACATTCCAGAATGCGCACCATAGACATAAAGAGGAGTTCCAGTTCCAAAAAAGGGACATCGAACATGTTTCCATTTTCTTCCTCCAGCAGTCTGATGGGACAGGTATCAGAACAGGTGTGATGTGTTTCGATACCACCCGTAAGTACTTGTCGACACCTTAAATTGTACCATATTCTGGGATACATTCCATCGTTCTTCCTATGCTTCTCACCAATCGATCACGGTCGCGACCGTCGAAGGTGCGTGCTTTTGAATGCGTTTCCAAACTTCCTTCCTACACGTGCGATCTCTTCCGTTTCTTCCGCTGCGCGGAAGCGACCGGTGCGCTGTGGTTGTGCACAAATCGATTAAGGATAATGGAACAACTACAAAAAATGCCTACCCATTGGCCGGATTCGGTAGTAAATAATCAAACAGGCAATTAACAATAACTTATCGATGCGAGGCGGTTGAGCGAGGAGTTGAGCGAGGAGTTGAGCGCTGGTCGAGGTCCGAGGCGGTACATGACGGGACGTGCGTGACGTGGTGATTATTTTCTCGACCACCCTGTGCCCGGGCTGCCTGCGTGCCGCGGATCCCTTTCGCGAGGATATTCAATTAGGGAGTCGGGTTTGAAAGGGACGCGCAAGGAACGGCGAGCTAAAGGGGGGTTGTTTGTTAAAAATGCAGTCCGGACGCGCGTACTGCCTGTCCTGTTGCGATGGCGGATCGTGATTTGTCAATTAGTTTGTATGCTAATATCCGAACGCGTGCAGCTTGTAAAGGGTTTATTAGGGTGTTTTCTTCTTCTTCTTTCTCTAAACCCTCCCTTAAACTCGTCTGACAGGTGTGTATGCTCTTTCCGGGGCATTGAATTCGCATCGAATCCACCGACCGCAACGAACGTAACGAATGGACCACAAGCGACGAAGCGAACGAAACCCCGCCGCAGAGATGATCTATCGATGTGGCGATAAGGGCGCCCCAGCCGGGCATTACTTTTACTTCCACCCGAGCCGCTGAAAAGATTATCGAACCGAAACCGTTTGTGTATCGAACGTTCGATTCGCGGCGACGAATTTTCCCCGTCGGCTATGGGTGGATCCCGAACCGCGCGCTCGCGCGCCCTATCCCAACCCCAAGGTTCTTCGGTTCCCGCAGGGTGGGGACGACCAGGATCGCCCGACCCACGGGTGAGCTTTCATCGTGGCACGCTTTCTTCCCCGGTGCTGCTCCCATTATCGGAGCGGTTCGATCTTAAGTAAATAAAAACCGCTTATCTGCGCCCGAGTGCGCGCCCGCGCGTCGGGCGATGATCAGGAGGGGCAAATTTGTAAATAGAGTTATAAAAATCAATGAACCGGAAAATGGATTGTTGGTTTTGCTCGGGCTGTGCTGTGCGCGGGCGGTCCGGTGGGATCGCTTATCCGTACCCTTTTGTTTTGCAGCAATTGATTTAGAAAGCACTTCGGCTGGCGGACGACGGGGCGAGAGGGGGGGGGGGGGGAATGTGGTTTGAAAGGGACGCGCAAGGAACGGCGAGCTAAAGGGGGGTTGTTTGTTAAAAATGCAGTCCGGACGCGTTCTGGATGCGATGTCTACGGTAATGTCTGTAATCTTTTATGCAACCGTGGCGAGGATTCGTGGCCATGGTGCTACCGGACTGGTAGTGATTTTGTACAGTTTGTTTCGGATATCACACACTTCTGAAAAAAAAAATACGTGTTACTAGGACGTTGCGTGTAGTTTGTTGGGTCAAACACATGTTAGTTGGTAGTTCCTTTTTTTTGTAAAATAGCATTTTATCTATAAAATAAATTCTTCTCAATACATCTTTAAATATTCCTTACATCACCTGGATTATTGCATATCGCTCCGGCTTAGCTATTATTTTGCAGAGGACGATTAAATAATTGTGCAGGTAAAATAGTCCATCCTTTTGAAGATTTGCACATAAGTTGTTAATCATTTCATTATAAGGAAACAATGTTAGACGAACTGTTTTAACTATTTTTGAAAATTAATTATTCCGTTCATCTCCAGCTCTTGACCACAGTTTGCTATAAGTGTATATGAATAGACAAAGAAAATTGTGTATATTGTGAAAAAGGGTTTAAATTGTACCTCGCCTGTAACTGGGATGTTTGATGCGCCGAGTAGAAGTAGTTATTTGCTCAAGAATAGGTTTGATAAACTATTTAAATAAATTTTCTATTGAATATTAAGTATTTGAAATCAAGTTCACATAAATTAGGTTTTAATTAAATTCGTCTAATATTTAACTTTTGA
>KZ069318.1:4486-15968 GCA_002091845.1 Anopheles cracens
GTCCTGCTTCACCTGCCTCCGGCACATCCGGTCCTCCCCTCGAGACCAACGCATCCCGTCCTCCAAATACTTACTCTGCCCGTCCTACTTCAACCACAAGTAGTTCTTCTGGCCTTTGCCCTCGTCCCATTTCGTCTCGTCCTGCGCCTCCAAACACTTCTTCCGAGTTACCCCCTCACAATACCTCATCCCATCTTCCAACATCCCGCCCTCCGCCGGCTAATACAAGTGTGCGTACAATACCTCCTTTACCAGCGGCATGCTCTGTTAAACCTGCTACAACATTACGCCCAGCAATACGTTCAGCTGTGCCGCGTGTTCAAGTTTCTTCCACAACATTACATCCTCCAATAGATTCCAAACCATTGCGTCCTTTATGTCCTCCAGCTCCTTCGCAAGGTTCATACACTCCAGTTCCTTCATCAATATTACCGGATCTTTCAAAAACAAAGCTACCTCCAACTACTTCCGTTGAGTTGATCGCTCCAACTACAACCGCATCTTGTCCTGCAATTCCTACAACAGCTTCACCTTCTACAGTGCCGTCAATGGGGTTACGCCCTCCGGCCCCTTTTACAACGTCCAGTCTTCTAGTTCCATCCACTGTAGTAGATCATACCCTTCCTTCAACTCCTTCTCGTCCACTACCTTTTATTGGATTATGTCCTGGAGCGTTTTCAGTTCCTGTGCATCCTACAGTTCCCTCAACTTCCTCACTCGTTCCAATTCCTTCAACTGGTTTACAGCTTCCTAATCCTCCATCTCCTGCACATACTTCAGTGCCTTCTGCAATTAAATCTCCCCAAATTTCTGCCGTGCCATCTAGCATAATATCTCCATCTGTTTCTCCTAGTCCCTCATCATCCCCTTCTCCTAGTATTCCTCCATCACCAGTCTCATCCTGCGCATCTCCTCCTTTTGTTTATTCTCGTTCCTTTCCGTGTTCTCCTTCACCATCTATCATTGTACCTCCTGTGGATATCGAAGAGGAAGCCCGCAAAGACGATAAGAGTATCGAAACGGAAAAGATCAGTTCAGTCGAAGTAGTTCAGATAGCTGTTCCGGTTGATCCCGTTCCCGGGGAATCAGGGGAGTCTATTGAGCATAAAGTAATGGTTCGAGAAAAAACCATCATAAAGGAGAAAATTGAAACAGTAGAGGAAGCACATGAGCCCATCGTGACTAATCTAGCTGCCCCCGTGAATATAGATTCTCTCAAACTAGAAGTTCTGAAAACGGATCTGTCTATGGAAGATGTTATGGAAGATATGATAGAAGTTTTGGAACCCGAGCATCTTGAGCAACTCGCGATTGATTCTATTGGTGATGATATTGAAGGAGAATTCCTTAACGACAGTATATCAAAGGTGGACGCAGATGCGCACGAACAGGAATCTGAAGCGGAGGATGATAGCACGATGGTGTTCGGAGAGGAGCATCTAGAGGTACAGCTCGAGGAAAACGAGAAATATGAAACAGTCAGTGTAGTGGACGCTGCGGAAATGGAGGAAATGGTGGAAATACTTGAAGCAGAATTCGATACAGAGGATACTACGCAAGGAGAATGCGATGAAAACGTTGCTCAAGTGACCCGACGCCCGGTTCAAGAGACCCGACGAGCTGTTCAACAGACCCGACGCCGAAGACGTAGTAAAATTTCCGGAAAGGAGCTGTACAAATCGCTACTGACCGAGTGTACCATCTGTCATAAGAATATTGAGCGAAATCGTCTCGAGGGACATTTGAACCGTCACGCAGGGCGGCGACCGTACTCATGCCCAACCGAAGGATGCACGGCGCGATTCCATTGCAAGCACGCCTGTCGTCTACACGTCCGCTGTCGCCATGGAACGGAATCGTTTCCCTGCCAGAAATGCGACAAGGTGTACAAAGCGAAACGCGACCTGCTCGGTCACATGCGGGAAACCCATTCGGAACCGAGATTTGTCTGTGATATTTGCCTGAAGAAATTCACTACTAAGTACGAACCTTAGGCGAAATTGCTGAGAGATTCATTTAATATTACAATTCCCTCCTGTGTTTCAGGTCTCGGCTAAAACAACACCACAATTATCACATGAATGAGCGAAACCATCCCTGCCACATCTGTAAAACGAGCTTCTTCAATAACTTCCAGCTGAAGGTGCACATGCGAAGTCATACAAAGATCAGGCCCTACAGGTGCACCATATGTACGAAAGAGTTCCGGTACCGTCACATGGCAAAGGAGCACCTGACAAAAGATCATGGCATCGAAAACTCGGCGCAGAAGGATTGGGTAATCCAATTTCCTGAACCAGATCCCGAGGAGGTGGACATAGTGGAAGGTGATACTAATATGGTCCGGTACAATGTGCAGCGACTGATCGAGCCGAACGATGATGACGCAGTGAACGTTGGCACGATGAACTGAAGAATTCATTCACCAATCGCACTGAATGCCATGCGATCACTTCTTCCATTTCTTCTTCTTCAGCATAATTACCTACTCGTCTGCCGTTTATGGTTTACTAGACTTCATTATACCACCATAACCAGATAGATAGTCGTTGCAAGGGGGAGACGAACCAGAAGGGATTTAGGTATCGTTACTGTCGTATGACGATGGTCACCGCTACTAAATTGCCTAAGCTATCACACAACTATGTAAATGAGCGGACGGTTAGAATATTTGAATTATTTATTTGTTTGCAACCATGAATAAGAAGTAGGGATGCATTCTTAGCAAGATGAAAGTTGAGGAACGGGAGTCTATTTGAAATATACATATATATGCGTTTCGTCTGTGATATTTGCCTGAAGAAATTCACTACTAAGTACGAACCTTAGGCGAAATTGCTGAGAGATTCATTTAATATTACAATTCCCTCCTGTGTTTCAGGTCTCGGCTAAAACAACACCACAATTATCACATGAATGAGCGAAACCATCCCTGCCACATCTGTAAAACGAGCTTCTTCAATAACTTCCAGCTGAAGGTGCACATGCGAAGTCATACAAAGATCAGGCCCTACAGGTGCACCATATGTACGAAAGAGTTCCGGTACCGTCACATGGCAAAGGAGCACCTGACAAAAGATCATGGCATCGAAAACTCGGCGCAGAAGGATTGGGTAATCCAATTTCCTGAACCAGATCCCGAGGAGGTGGACATAGTGGAAGGTGATACTAATATGGTCCGGTACAATGTGCAGCGACTGATCGAGCCGAACGATGATGACGCAGTGAACGTTGGCACGATGAACTGAAGAATTCATTCACCAATCGCACTGAATGCCATGCGATCACTTCTTCCATTTCTTCTTCTTCAGCATAATTACCTACTCGTCTGCCGTTTATGGTTTACTAGACTTCATTATACCACCATAACCAGATAGATAGTCGTTGCAAGGGGGATACGAACCAAAAGGGATTTAGGTATCGGTACTGTCGTATGAAGATGGCCACCGCCATCACTAAATCGCCCCGTCAATCACTTACCTAGCCTTATGTAAGAGAGTGGACGGTTAGAATATTTCAAAACGACAGTATATCAAAGGTGGACGCAGATGCGCACGAACAGGAATCTGAAGCGGAGGATGATAGCACGATGGTGTTCGGAGAGGAGCATCTAGAGGTACAGCTCGAGGAAAACGAGAAATATGAAACAGTCAGTGTAGTGGACGCTGCGGAAATGGAGGAAATGGTGGAAATACTTGAAGCAGAATTCGATACAGAGGATACTACGCAAGGAGAATGCGATGAAAACGTTGCTGAAGTGACCCGACGCCCGGTTCAAGAGACCCGACGCGCTGTTCAACAGACCCGACGCCGAAGACGTAGTAAAATTTCCGGAAAGGAGCTGTACAAATCGCTACTGACCGAGTGTACCATCTGTCATAAGAATATTGAGCGAAATCGTCTCGAGGGACATTTGAACCGTCACGCAGGGCGGCGACCGTACTCATGCCCAACCGAAGGATGCACCGCGCGATTCCATTGCAAGCACGCCTGTCGTCTACACGTCCGCTGTCGCCATGGAACGGAATCGTTTCCCTGCCAGAAGTGCGACAAGGTGTACAGGGCGAAACGCGACCTGCTCGGTCACATGCGGGAAACCCATTCGGAACCGAGATTTGTCTGTGATATTTGCCCGAAGAAATTCACTACTAAGTAAGAACCTTAAGCGAAATTGCTGTGAGATTCATTTAATATTACAATTTACTACTGCGTTTCAGGTCCCGGTTGAAACAACACCGCCATTATCACACGAACGAGCGAAACCATCCCTGTCACATCTGCAACATGAGCTTCTACAGTAACTTTCAGCTGAAGGTGCACATGCGAAGTCATACAAAGATCAGCCCGTACAGGTGCACGATATGTACGAAAGAGTTCCGGTACCGTCACATGGCAAAGGAACACTTGACAAAAGATCATGGCATCGAAAACTCGGCGCAGAAGGATTGGGTAATCCAATTTCCTGAACCAGATCCCGAGGAGGTGGACATAGTGGAAGGTGATACTAATATGGTCCGGTACAATGTGCAGCGACTGATCGAGCCGAACGATGATGACGCAGTGAACGTTGGCACGATGAACTGAAGAATTCATTCACCAATCGCACTGAATGCCATGCGATCACTTCTTCCATTCATAAAGGAGAAAATTGAAACAGTAGAGGAAGCACATGAGCCCATCGTGACTAATCTAGCTGCCCCCGTGAATACAGATTCTCTCAAACTAGAAGTTCTGAAAACGGATCTGTCTATGGAAGATGTTATGGAAGATATGATAGAAGTTTTGGAACCCGAGCATCTTGAGCAACTCGCGATTGATTCTACTGGTGATGATATTGAAGGAGAATTCCTGAACGACAGTATATCAAAGGTGGACGCAGATGCGCACGAACAGGAATCTGAAGCGGAGGATGATAGCACGATGGTGTTCGGAGAGGAGCATCTAGAGGTACAGCTCGAGGAAAACGAGAAATATGAAACAGTCAGTGTAGTGGACGCTGCGGAAACTTCTTCCGAGTTACCCCCTCACAATACCTCATCCCATCTTCCAACATCCCGCCCTCCGCCGGCTAATACAAGTGTGCGTACAATACCTCCTTTACCAGCGGCATGCTCTGTTAAACCTGCTACAACATTACGCCCAGCAATACGTTCAGCTGTGCCGCGTGTTCAAGTTTCTTCCACAACATTACATCCTCCAATAGATTCCAAACCATTGCGTCCTTTATGTCCTCCAGCTCCTTCGCAAGGTTCATACACTCCAGTTCCTTCATCAATATTACCGGATCTTTCAAAAACAAAGCTACCTCCAACTACTTCCGTTGAGTTGATCGCTCCAACTACAACCGCATCTTGTCCTGCAATTCCTACAACAGCTTCACCTTCTACAGTGCCGTCAATGGGGTTACGCCCTCCGGCCCCTTTTACAACGTCCAGTCTTCTAGTTCCATCCACTGTAGTAGATCATACCCTTCCTTCAACTCCTTCTCGTCCACTACCTTTTATTGGATTATGTCCTGGAGCGTTTTCAGTTCCTGTGCATCCTACAGTTCCCTCAACTTCCTCACTCGTTCCAATTCCTTCAACTGGTTTACAGCTTCCTAATCCTCCATCTCCTGCACATACTTCAGTGCCTTCTGCAATTAAATCTCCCCAAATTTCTGCCGTGCCATCTAGCATAATATCTCCATCTGTTTCTCCTAGTCCCTCATCATCCCCTTCTCCTAGTATTCCTCCATCGCCAGTATCATCCTGCGCATCTCCCCCTTTTGTTTATTCTCGTTCCCTTCCGTGTTCTCCTACACCATCTATCATTGTACCTCCTGTGGATATCGAAGAGGAAGCCCGCAAAGACGATAAGAGTATCGAAACGGAAAAGATCAGTTCAGTCGAAGTAGTTCAGATAGCTGTTCCGGTTGATCCCGTTCCCGGGGAATCAGGGGAGTCTATTGAGCATAAAGTAATGGTTCGAGAAAAAACCATCATAAAGGAGAAAATTGAAACAGTAATATGCAGCACATTCTCGCAATCGTCGCTCTCATCATTCCCCTGCTTCTTCTTCATCATCTAGTTCTTCATCGCCATCACCTTTTTCCTCTTCCTCCTCATCATCATGCGACCGATCTTCATCATCTTCTTTCGTAAGATCCTACCGACGATCATGTCGTTCAGTGCCCTCAACATCGTTATGTCCTGCTTCACCTGCCTCCGGCACATCCGGTCCTCCCCTCGAGACCAACGCATCCCGTCCTCCAAATACTTACTCTGCCCGTCCTACTTCAACCACAAGTAGTTCTTCTGGCCTTTGCCCTCGTCCCATTTCGTCTCGTCCTGCGCCTCCTAATACTTCTTCCGAGTTACCCCCTCACAATACCTCATCCCATCTTCCAACATCCCGCCCTCCGCCGGCTAATACAAGTGTGCGTACAATACCTCCTTTACCAGCGGCATGCTCTGTTAAACCTGCTACAACATTACGCCCAGCAATACGTTCAGCTGTGCCGCGTGTTCAAGTTTCTTCCACAACATTACATCCTCCAATAGATTCCAAACCATTGCGTCCTTTATGTCCTCCAGCTCCTTCGCAAGGTTCATACACTCCAGTTCCTTCATCAATATTACCGGATCTTTCAAAAACAAAGCTACCTCCAACTACTTCCGTTGAGTTGATCGCTCCAACTACAACCGCATCTTGTCCTGCAATTCCTACAACAGCTTCACCTTCTACAGTGCCGTCAATGGGGTTACGCCCTCCGGCCCCTTTTACAACGTCCAGTCTTCTAGTTCCATCCACTGTAGTAGATCATACCCTTCCTTCAACTCCTTCTCGTCCACTACCTTTTATTGGATTAAGAACTGGCGAACAAGATCAGAGCATGTTTTGGTTTAGCTGTAAGGGCGACCGGCGAAAGGTGCCGGCTGTGCTGATTTTAGAAAGCCCATCGAATAAAGTTGTATGACTATTTAATTTTCACATTTTAGATAAGCCTCAAAGATAGCACTTTACCAAAGATGATATGCACGAGATGTACGGCAAAAGTTAATGAGATGGACAAGTATCGTAAGTTCTTCATGTACGTGCAGCTCGAGCACTTCCTCAAACGGTCCCAATATTTCGCCAAAATTGACCGCTAGAAGATGCTATCGTAGAGGTCATACGAGGTCAGAAGCAAAATAAACACGAAGGCAAAACCTCGCGAAAGTGTTCTGTTGACGCTGCTAGCGACTTTTTCAAACGCAGTTAGTTTGACAGCGAATAAAACCTCAACCCTATCAAGTAAACGAAAGAAGCCAGACCACGAAAGATGGATTGTAGCGAGGAAGAACCAAAGAAGACGCCAAAAGGCGAAGAACGTGGTAGGCCACTATTTTTGAGTTGTTCTATTTGGTTTGATTTGATATTGATAAAAATAATATAAAAAGAGAACTTCTACAAAAACGGTCTCGTTATTGTTACGTCCGAAACGTCGGTAACATGTTCGTAAAATAAAACTATGCGCTACTCGCAGTGCTTGAGTTCAAACCGTTTGTCAGATCATGTGTCCAACGTGGGGAACAGTGTCTGATTTGACAGCTGTCAACCGTCTCATTTTTTGCACTCCCCAAGAAATAAACGCTTTTTACAAAGGTCACGTGGGTCAGCGTTTAAAAATGTCACTCTAATTGAACTTTAAAAACGAAATAAAATAGATGAAAATAACATGATCTGCACACAAATTTCTCCACGTTTTTTACGTGCTTTGCTATCGCAACAACGGAAGATTGTTCCGGTTCTGGATGCCATATTTGACGAAACTGCTTAGAATGACAATACAATTGAACAATGCAGTATGTATGACCATCCTTATGCAAAGTTTACTGTAAGTGTACTGATTCCATACGAAAAATCCTATTCCAAACCGCCACGCCCCCTCCCCCAATAGCAATTTACAAAAGCGTAAATCGATTTTGTGGCCTGTAAAAATATAGATCAGGATCACCTGACCATATAGATGAAACGTTTCAAATAAAGTCGAGGATTACGGCGTTAGAATAATTCAGTAACCGCAAAAGAACAATCAACTGTTGACCGCTAGAAGATGCTATCGTAGAGGTCATACGAGGTCAGAAGCAAAATAAACACGAAGGCAAAACCTCGCGAAAGTGAGTGCAGCGACTGATCGAGCCGAACGATGATGACGCAGTGAACGTTGGCACGATGAACTGAAGAATTCATTCACCAATCGCAGTGAATGCCATGCGATCACTTCTTCCATTTCTTCTTCTTCAGCATGATTATCTACTCGTCTGCCGTTTATGGTTTATTAGACTTCAGTATACCACCATAACCAGATAGATAGTCGTTGCAAGGGGGATACGAACCAAAAGGGATTTAGGTATCGGTACTGTCGTATGAAATAACGGCTTTTCCAGCGTGCTTCTGGAAGCCAGACGGTGCGCGGATGTTAGGTAGCAGGTGCGGAACGACGCTCGCGCAATATGATGCTGCGATTCGATCACGGGTAGTCGTATGTTGCGTTGATAGTAGCAGATCCACGCAGTAGGTGGCGATCCTTAAACCAAGGGGAGTTGTGATCGCTGCAGCAGGTCACTGATGCTGTAGGACAGCGGCTAGAGGTGCGGCTGCTCGTCCTAGCGCGGTAGCAGGAGGCGGCGTTGTTGCTATGTGCGTGTGGGACAATGATACACTGCTACAAATGCGAGCGTGATGGCCGGTGCCCTCACGTTCTCCCTATCACGCACTGCCATGGTAGCAGGGGGACGCGGCCATAATGGTGCAGCTGGAACCGGCGATGGTAGCAGAGAAATGCTCGACAAAACACTCACACAAGATGGCACACGCTTTGCCCATCGCGCTTTGGATGTACGCGGGGTCCATTGTGAGGGATGTTGCTGGTCGGCCACCCGATCGTGATCGTGATCTTTACTAGTATTGTTGTAGGGATTTTGCAATTAAGTAATAGCATTTCGCATGAGATTGAAATTCCATTGGACTTGCACTTTTAAAATATGTGTCTTTCGCTTCGTATGATGCTTGCTAACAACTCCCCCCCCCCTCGCTTATCTTCTCGTGACCACCATGTGCTTGATCATCTTTCTTCAGCTTTGGCTCTATGGTGCGAACGCGACAATCAAACCAAGCATTTCATAATTTATATTCCATGGGACAAAGCATTCAAATCAAAACACGAAAAATCGCGATCAAACCTGATGAATCAACGCACAATCTGCGCACAAAGAAACTGTAGCTTATCGACTGGAATCATTGTCGTTGGCCAAAATAAACAAATGCCTTGGAACGGCCCGATGTATGACGACAGCGGTAAGCGCTTTTCTAGCAGCTCTTTTGCTGCTTAAAATTTGTGACCTATCGCGCTCTTTATCGTCAGTCTTCTCTTCTAGTCTTATCTTTGTCTCTTATCCTTCCACCACGCGGTACTCCCGGATCCTCTCCCTAGATTCGCCCGGGCGAAACAAGAGTGCGTTTTATACTCGCTAAGTGCGTTTCTCTGGTTTCGCCCTGTCGCAAACTCCGATTTTGTTACCCCGTAGCGTAACACTCTACGGTTAGGCTGTGCTCTAGGATCGGTACCATGATCATACAATTTGTATTTAATATTTTAATCGTAAAATCGCTCCAAACACTCCGTTTCGATAGTTAAGGCTAAAGCGAAAGTAAATATGTGCCTTCGGATGTATGACATGCAATAATACAAGTATGGAATTTTAGTATGGAATTTTATTTTTATTGTATCATGACGCTGATCCCAGAGCACAGCCTCACTGATCCCCGTTCTGCTAATGTCGACGCTGTATTTCAATATTTCATTGTTTGTTTTCGCACATCTTCTTTATGCACCTTGTGTACCAGTAATGACAAATTAGCCGTTGTTGATCTTTGTGTGCAAGCATATAGCAAACTACGGGCGAATATTATAACAAATTCAAGTTCTTTTTCCATCCCACAGACCGTTCATGTCGATATCAATTCGAAAACAGTCCAGAATAAAGAGTGTGTGATAGCTTATCAACTAACCAAATGTAATAGGTCATCTTAAAGATAATTTGAAGAGACCGATGATCTTAACTGTTAGATATTTGGATTTATATATTCCACACTATCGATCGATATCTCACTTCGCATAGGCTCGGAATACGGCCTTACGATGTCGTATAATCTTTGGGCAACCAGTTTAGCTGTGCACTGTCACTTGGTTTGGAATTGTATTGCCGACGCCGCGCCATTTTACATTGGTTTGAAGAGTAGCTAAAGCTTCAATATTTCTTGTTGTAAATTACAATTCAATGTATCGTTACCGGTTGGAATTCGGAAAGTTGTAAACATGGATGAACAGGAAGCATTGGTGGAGGATCTTCGTAGGTTGGCGATTGGAGGGGAACACGAGATGGTTGACACAGCGAGTGAAGAGGGCGCTGTAAGCATGGAGGTGGTTGAGGAAATCAATGGAAATCAAGAAATCCACGCGAAAATCCAAGGTGATGAAACCGTGTACCAATCACCGCAGACCGAGTGTCACGCCGACCAGCTGTTGTACCCCGGACCTACTGAAGGATACCCGCCCCGATTCCATTGGAAGAAGCTAGCCAACTCGAAGAAGTTCACCAATAAGTATGCGTTTGAAGAAATTGCTTTGATAAACATTTAATACAAAAATTCTCTCCCGTATTTCAGGTCCTGGCGGAAGCAACGTCGGCATCCCTGTCACATCTGCAAAATGAGTTTCTACAATAACTTTCAGTTGAGGGTGCACATGCGAAATCATACAAAGATCAGTCCCTACAGGTGCATCATATGTACAAAAGAATTCCGCTACCGTGACATGGCAAACGAGCACCTGACAATAGATCATGGCATCGATCGAGCGGCGCAGGAGGATTGGGCCATTCAATTTGTCGTATCAGATCTCGAGGAGTGAGAGGTAGTGGACGGTATCCGCTAACTCTGACGGAAGAGTCCAACAGAAATCACGTTTATTCGGTGCACTTTAGTTCAAACGTGAAGCAAACTAAAAACCGAATACGAATTTTATCATTATTAGGGATTCTATAAAACTTGGTCCAATCGCCCAAGTTTGCTGAAAGTACATAGCATCAGTTTATTTCTGTTTTACTATATAGATTTTGTAAGAGACTTTTCCGTTAGAGTTTCATCATCGGCCCTGTAATGTGCAACTTTGGTGGGATGGACTGACGAAAATAACCACCCGTTTATTTTCAGTTATTTGTAAATCTTTGTACAGGATGAGCTACTTGTTGTCGAATTCTTGCCAATCTGCTGAACATCTACATACACATTTTTCGCTGAAAGGAGAATACACATTTTCTGAATGTCCAAAGTGAGCTTATCACGCTGCACGACTTCGGGAACTGACAGAGTTTGTCATTGTTGCTTTTATGAAAACAGAAACCCTCCAGAGGTATCTTTCTTCCGAGCACAAAAGAGTGCACCGATGGATTTAGGG
>KZ069319.1:15942-31933 GCA_002091845.1 Anopheles cracens
TATGTTCCTTAATTAATTTATTTGTTATTGTGGTCTGCATATTTATTTATGTGTTCCTGTGTCTACTTGTCGGTGGTTTTGCGTTTAATTATATTTGGCAAAGCTTTCAAGTACTCATTTAGACCTTGTTGGTCCGTTGAGTTATACAATAAACATAAACATAAACAACATAAACAATGACGGTTGTCAGAAGAAATAGACTAAACGCTCACGTCTATCATTCTCACTATTAAACTTGTAATAATTTTATGGGTGAGTTGAGATTATCTGGTCGTTTTACCGACAAATAACCTGCTGACTGACTTCTTATCAAACTTCCAGGTAAGCAGTAAATACGTTATATATCCTTTGGTTCATGAGCTGTTTACATATGGTTGTGCATTTATATTTCTTTGGATCAAATTACATTATTTTTCTTTATTTCGTCTCTAGAATGTTGGTTACATGTTGTTGATAACAACATTCTAGATACGGTGTTATAAAAATACCACTCAGAATGCAAAAATAACTATATCCGCACAAACTGTTCTACACACTACCGCACTGCATGTGTGACGCAGTTTCCGGAGTCATTCTGGCGGGAGTTTGCTTCAAACAACCGATTAACATTCATCGCGGCTGTATTGTCGCCGAACAGCACGGTTGGCTTTGAGTGCCTTATCTTCCGGTGACATCCCACAGACGAGGATCGCCAAATTGTGTTTCAATACCTCCTTCGCGCCAGACACAAAAAGCAATCCTCGTGCAGTTAAGCACTCGTGCCATCTCAAGTGCTGTGCAACACAATTCAACGTTAATGATGCAGAACACCGTGCGGGGAAGGGAAGTTCGCTTTTCTTCAAACTTACTCCTACGCTGTTTTCGGTTCGCTGTTTTCAGTTTTTCGCCCCCTGCAGGAAAAAGGTCACCACAGTGAGAGGAGAAGAAATAGAAAAAGAAAAAACCCCAAACGCACCAACAACACACACCCCAACATCAAACCCGAAATCCCCGCGTCAGGAGTTTTAGTTGCGGGAAAATGCCACTGGCGCCATTTCATCCCGCTTGTCGCCGCGTCGTTGTTGTGGTGAATACTTTGCCCGGCACTTGGCGCACAGCTTAACGGAATTAGATTTCGGAAAGATTCACATCCTCTGATCCTGCGGTGAGCGTTCGGTAGTTGGATTTCTGCGAGATAACCCCTCCCGAAGGAGCGCGCCTAGAATGGAGGCATCAGCCGCGTGCGAAAAAACACACCGGAGAAGGATGTCCGGAAGCTGAAGTCACCGTGAAAATATCATCATTAAGATGATTGCTGCTATTATGATGGGCAGAGCGAAGTGAAAACCTAGGCAATCATGCGCCCCAAGCGGAGGCCGGCTTCTTCCCCCACCCGACACAGCAGGAAGCTGCAGTTCGCCAATCGGACTGGGCTTTGATTCCGCCCAAGACACTTCGGGTAGTTCCGTTTGAATAGAAAGAAATACGGCAATTACACTCTTTTCGCCATAATTGGTTGCGGTTTCGAACGTTTGCTTGCCCGCCACAGACGGGTGAGATTACTAGGAGTGAATGCGTATTTGAAAGGATGAAAACAAGTCATGATTCATGACTTCCGGGCCAGTTAACCATATTATTAGATATCGGTCGCCCCTAAAAACCGATTACGATTCAAATTTCGATAACAAAATGTTGACCGATAACAAGGTAACTTGTTTGAAATAGCTATTCCCGGTTTCATAAAAAATAAGAGCACGTTGCAGTTGTTAATAACATATGATCTCTGCAATCCGTAATAAAATAGTGTAGAAAGCATAACTTTAACGGTTTGAAGTAACAGTAATAAATAAAAAGTTCTTTGCCGCTATCGGTCTTCGTCATGATAAAAGCATTATATGTGGTTCTCTGTATGCCAGAGACTCTCGTGGGTTCCTAAATGGGTTTATTGCAAAATAAGAATAATCCGAACAAATGTCGAAGAACTTCTCTACACTACTTTCATTTCCAACTATATTTTCAAATCCTGCTTCTATGTTTATATCTAGCATAAGTTTCCGGAAACAGCCAATAGATGTCGCCAGCGATACTTTCAAAAGTTTCAGGCTTTCGAAGTGGTGCCTCTGTACGGTCATGAAATATTTCAGATGCAGGATGAAATTTCAGTTTCATTTGAGGATTGAATATTCTGAAATTGCTCAGAATTCGAACCGTTGAGATTGTGATAAATGTAATTTGTGGAATAAAAGCATTACTAACGAAACTACATTTTCATGTTTAGCAGCTACAAGAGAAGCAGAATATAAATTTGGAAAACATTCATCCAACGTATAGACCAAAATAATTCACAATACAAATATATAAATAGTAATGTGTTTACAATGCAACATAAAAAATAACTCGTATGACTTACACGATATTAATTCAACAAACACTTGCCGTAACAATATTAGTGAAATATGTTTAAAAAAATACAATAAATTGTTTTACAGCGTTAATTTTCCAGGCAATACTGATGAAACAACCTGCCTGTAAACACAGGCTTTGTAAAGACTTTAAGAACAATTTCATGATAGATGCAATTATAAGTGTCTAAAGTGTGATCATCTATAGTGTGTTTATTCTAATTATATACTAAAAATAAAATAAACCAAAACTTTAATTAAGTATGATATCCCTTATTATTTAAAAAAAATCTAGTCAAATAATGATCCAAACAAAGATCAATAAATAAACAAGTAGATTCATTGGTTTCGTCTTGTAACTATAAAAAAAGACTCGCAAATTTCGGATACGTTGATACGTTGAACAAGTTTAGGCCAGAAACCTGGTTGCAGTATCCAGACAACAAAGATACATATAACTTCTCGCCTTTGTACGTTATTTTGTGAAACAATTATCAATTTATTGATTTACTTTAAAATACATATACTTGCATTCATTGAAGCTACGTCGGTGCACATATCAAACCAAAGAAGATCCTCGTGATTAGTAATTCATTCCAAATAATGATCGCAAACCGGCCACCCGTATTTTAGCAAACTGTTTTCACGCCCAAAAATTAGTCCTAATTAATAATGCGCACAACAAACCCGCCTCTGGCTGGCATCGCTGTCAGTGTGCCGTCGCTGCAGTATCGGCGATTGTTTCGACTTCAGCCACCGCAACTGGGCGCAACTGGTATTAATTATTGGTTTATTCAAATTTGTGGTATTTCGTCTGAAATTCAGTCAATTTCTCCTCGTGACCACACGCGCACGTGTTCGAAGCAGATTTATGGAGTGAAATTGAATATTAATTGCCCAATATTGCCCGTGCTCCAGCGTTAATCGTTTCATTCCTAATCGTTTGGTGCGGAACCGCGGCTCACCCTAATCAGTTCTGTTCACACCGTTCTGCAGTGGACCAGTTCACTTAGGCACTCTAATGAAATTTAAGTACATTCACGCACGTGGGACTGCCAGCGGTGCAGCCGCACACGTAAAATGGGTTCGCACAGTTAAACGCACAGACACGGTGACGATGACAGTGATAATGATCACTATTCTACGCACGGGTTCCAGTGTCGGGTTGAATGAAGTTTAGCTTTATATTTTTGTTTTCGCTTAGCACAGTGTAGAAAAGTTAGGCAATGTGCATGACTGGCTTCGTGCTGTTTTTTTTTCAACTTTTTCACCCCGCCTTCAGTTCTCTTATGTTAAATACTGCAGATCTCTCGCACCAGTGCGCTATCGAACAGAGTTACACTTTCGAGCGAAGCTAGTTTTTGTACATATCACATAGCACCTTCTCCATCGGCGTGTTGCCGATCGTTTTCTGGAAGTAGATCGATTCTATCTTTTGCGAGTTGACCGCTCGCAGTAGTGGCAACATCAGTAGCAATCGTCCAAATCGTGCAATCTGCCCCGGAAACTGCGTGCGCGAGTGTTGCGCCAGCATGACCTGGTTGAAGTGTGAAAAACGGGCTTCGTAAGTAACTTCGATAGCGCTGTTGCAGCCAGCACGCTACCTACCTGTGCCTGGTCCTGAAGGTTCTCAATCTGTACTGGATCTTTCAGACCTCGTGCCTCCGACCGGAACAACACGATCGCTTTCATGCAGGCAAACTCGGCCGGATCCACCAGCACCGATTTAAACCGACAGAGTGTGTCGTTGAGAACGCGCAGATCCTGGGCCAACTGTGAAGAGAAGCTCGTGACTCGTTACATACATCTCAAACGGAACGCGTGTCATTGCAGTCACTCACCTGTCCGGGTTTGAAGAAACCCGAATTGTTCGCACTATTACAGTGTTCGTTCAGCGAGAACAACGTACACGCCGTCGTATCGATCGGCATGCACCATTGAATCGCGTTCAGTAGGAACAGCTCAGCCCAGGACTCTTCCAGCAGGATAACCTACAAGGCAACAGGGTGATTGAGATTTTGTTACTTTTGAGCACTTTTTCGTAACATTTATCCACCTTACCTGGTCACGGAATGTCAAGCTTGCGAAGCTGGGTAAGTTTTTGGCCCATTTGACTGCCATAAACAGGAGTCGGGCGCTGGTTTCGTAGATGGTTTCTTGAAAGTTGAACATCTGAAAGTGGATTAAAGAGAAAGTGGAATACTAATTGTAAGTTGTCCATTTTCATGTGAGTAATATGCTTTTGTTAAGTACATAGACCGCGTTCTCTGGAACGTTCGAGCTTACCGATTTTACCAAATAAAATCACACAATAATCGAATAAACTATAAAATTATAAAATTAATATCGACGTCAAAATGGTAATCAAAGTAATAGTAATCGTATACAAACTATATCGGGAATCGAGTAAAACATATCTTTAATGGGAGATGAGATTTTTTCATCAAGACGTTTGAATACTTTACTTTGATTAATTTGGTTTCTGATTTATTTCACAAATCTTAACAGAATCATGCATATGAGTTTCTTTCGTCATATGAGATTCTTCGCTGCAACAAACTCCTTTCAATTTGACTTTTCTCATTCTGATTTTGCGTACGCTTTTGATAAATTTAAACAAATTTCTAACTATTTTTTGTATTACTCAACGATAATCAGTGGTCTAACATTACTAGACCTCTACGACTGACTCATAATTTCGTGGCACTTCATTCTATGATGCGTCTTATTCCGTTTAACTTATCATTTTTAATTTCTTTTTATGTGTACATACTTCTCTTAGATCAATCAAAACATAACAAAATAAATGGGAAAAAGAACACTTCATGCGAATGTTCCAAAAATAAAACAAACTGTTACTTCGTATAAGCTAATAATCATAATCATCTTTACTTACAGGTCCCTGCCCGTAAAAGGGATGGGTCATCAGGCTCGGTATGGTGTTATTATTTTGCGCTACATCCGTGTCCTCATCGTTGGTCACATCGATGGAATCATCTACAGGGGGTGAAGAAAAAAACCAAACACATTATAGCAGGTGAAGCAAATATTTTATTAATCCCATTTTATAATCCTACGTATCTATCGCAAATCCCACACATATGCCACCGAACGAGGAATCGTCACTGGTGATTCCTGTGGCAATGATCTGCGCGAGCCATTTGACTAACGATTCTATCTGTACCACCCCGTCCGTATGTCACCGGCCTTAAAAGGGTAGCCCGAACGATCCTAAGGTGTTGGTTTTTGTTTGTTACACAGGCTCGTACAAGAGTAACCTCCCGACATTTACTAGAGGAAAAAAAATCCCTATTGAAAAAACCATTCCATTTTTTGTCCTCAACCTTCACTACCGACCAGTGGGTCGGTCGCCTAGGGGTCGGTATGCAAATTGAGTCTTTGCGATAGAAATGAAAAATAAAAATTCAATCAAATGAAAAGCTGCTCCCACCGCTCCAGCCCAGACCGACTGTGAAATGAGAGATTACCCAGACACAGCAGAGTGTGTTTTTTTTTGTCGTTGTTGGTGTCGTGCGCTACTTGTGGGTAAACACGGGAATACATCTTACGCTCTCCAGATTGTTGAATTTCAAAGTAGAAGCAAACAAAGCTGAACTACAGAGACACCGATTCCTGTGCCACCATACCAGCCACGTGCATCGTAATTTTGTTGTTTGAAGAGAGTGGGGGGAAAAAATCACTATCCTTCCAAGCCGGTGCATACCTAATGAGCCAATCTATAATGACGTTTGTGGCGGAGCTTAGTAGAATTACAACACAAAAATGAATTCTTGCTTCACCCACCGAAGTACATTTTAAGAAAGGGGTTTTAACGTCCAGTTGTCAAAACAAAAAAAACTGCAAGTGACTGCGTATTATACTAATTGGACAAGCCGTATCACCTTTTAAGTACTCCGTTTCATATTCTGATTGTTTCAAGCAACTTTTCGAGCGATTTTACAAAACTCATTACAGCTAATCGTTGTGTCCCAACTGACAAACTAAGTTTTACATTTTTTTAAAGCAAAATCAACCATTTAAAGCCAAACAACCATCATCCATCCTCCCGAGAGCGATCTCCGCTTCTCTCAATTCGCACGATTTCCTTTCCATTTAAGGTGCGAAAAAAAAGCCACTCGCACACAAGAACCTTTCCTAGGGTCCCACAGCCAGACCAGCGAGTGGCAATTTAATTTTTATCACCAACCTTTTACAACCGTTGCGCCGCGCGAAACGTGATGGTTGCGCCAACCCGGAGTGGAGTTTCCAAAGCAAAAACAACCCCTCCGACAAAGGCCTTGCGTCCTTGCAGGAATCAAAAAAGGGATTGCGTTTGTTTTTTTTTTGTTGCTTCGTTGTTGTGTTGTGCACTTTTTTTTACTTGCGCAATCGCTGACATTCGTAGCGGATCATGCCCTGGCACGGGGGACCTGCATGATACATCCATTAATAAGCCTTTTGGGAGTTGCAATTGCACATCTGAGACTTTAACGTTTAACGTGACACTCGCTTGGGAGTGATTGATTAATCGAATGCAAAGGTTTATTTTCGCTTTGTTTTCTTCTACTTCGTTCTTCGTTGTGCCATTAACCGTCAATCAAATGACAAACATTGGACTCTAATTGGGATTTTATTATTATAAATAGAGGTTCGCGTTTTTGAGTTTGTGAATAACACTTCAAATGCATTTCAACTAGGTTGTTATTAATGATCCGGCCAACGGTGTTGTAATTGAAACTGTTAACTGTTTGTGCTAAATTAGCTCTAAACAATCATATGGCAATAATAAAACTATAATGGCATATAAATTGCTATCCACCGAAATAAGAAGTTCATTTTATTGAGCAACTCTTTGCAGGACACAACATAATCCCTTCTCGAGCAGTTTATCCCCTGCACCAAGAGCCACCGTGTCCATTCTCCACTGGGATGTGATCATAACTTTCATCATAATTGTCAAACGCACTCGGACAAATCACGGTTCGCCTCATTCCCCCTCGCTGTCGCGCCAAACACGACCGGATCATTCAGCATAACAGCATAATGATTTACCAAACTCGCTGCCCTACCGGTCCAGACAGACAGACAAACACTTCCAGCTCACCAGCCCTCGGGTGTTTGCCCGATTACCCTTTTTCTCGCCCAAACCAAAGCAGCTCGACCCCGAGCCCGCTTACGGAACGACCATAAAGCGAGCGTCCCTTCTGCTGCGCGAAGAAAATCCCTCCGCAAAACGCAAACGCACATCTCCAACCGGTGGACAATTATTCATGCGGTATTAAACCACCCCGAGAAAGTGACAAATAGTTATTTTATGCCCTTCGGGAGAGCTTTTCGGCGCCTCGCGGTTCCCGGTGCGTGCGTCTCGTACCACTTCATTAGTGAAATTAATTTTCCCCGAAAATCGTGTGCTTCCCTCATGCTCTGTGCCAGTTTTGCTTACGGCCGATCACGCCAATCGGATGCAGCCATCCCCACATCCGTTGGGCGAAGAAATCGATTAAATTATGATTATATCATTTTATGACTTTCTCCGCTCTCAGGGTTGCGCAACTGACAGGATTGCGGGTCTGCGGAAAGTGATAAAAGTTCCATCAACCAGATTGAGCCAACCGTTGCAACCGAGGACCTTTGTTCCCATTCATCTTCCCCCCCCCCCCCACAATCGCCCGTGCTCGCCCCATTAGGCTTACCGTCGTTGTCGTTCATGTTGTCCTGCTCCAGGATGGGACTGGCGGAGCCGCACGAGGAGGAGCTGTGGTGCGGGTGCTTTTCAGCGCCCAGGCTCGAGCCACCGCCACCGGTAGGGCAGCCGGCCGTCCCGAGCCCGTTCACCGACGTGCCGTGCGCCGGCGATCCGGCCCCGCTCGGCGACTGATCGCCGGCCAACGAGTGGTTGGACGAGGACGTGGTCGTGTGGAGGTTCTCCGTCGAGCCGGACGAGGGGTTTTTGTTGTTGTTGCTGTCGCCGCCGGCACTGTGGAGCGGGACGATGGTGTCGGCGCGGTCCCGATCGGACCCGTTTCCGGCCGACTGCACCGAGCCGGGCGTACCGTTGTGACCGCCGGCCATGCCGACACCGTTCAGATTCATCGACAGGCCGTTCGCCAGACCGTGCATGGCGGCGTGGTGCGGATGGTGGGGGTGGTGGTGCGGCAGGCTGTTCACCAGCGACGACACCTGGCTGTGGTGGTGCAGAAATTGACTCGTCGGCAGGGCGGGCGTTGGCAGGATGCTTGGACCGTAGCGGGACGGCGACAGTAACGCCAGCGAGACTGGTGGCCTAAGTGACGAAACGGTAAACCGTATTGTAATGAAATTGCTCATATGCGCGCTATAATTTCATTCAGGAAAGGGAGTATAGAACTACAACTCTTTCCAGTGTATATCTAGTTAATAACAATCGCTCAATTCCAAAGAAAAACAAACATTCTATCTTCAGCCAATTAAGAGCACTTTGAAAATGAAACTTGGCAGTTGGTTCTACAAACTCTATGTTTTCCTCTCAAAAGCATTCTTCTTAACGCTAGTAAAACTAATGCTTACTAAATATCTGATAAATAAATTTAAATGTACAGCTTTATGTAATGCTTTATGTACATCATTATGTAGGAAAAAATATAACCAAAACATGCTACCAAAACAATACTAAAAATCTAAATATACTACATTCCTTATTTATTGCCTAAATTATTCAAGATTGTTTTAAAGTTCCTATATTTTAAATCGAATTTTAAAACGATTATTTGTATCGAAAAAAAAAATCGTGAGTGGGCGTATAGTTATGTTACAATGAGCGAATTTGACGGTGGTGAAGAAAATAGTAATAGTGTGTGTAAAAATGTGGAAAATTCGCCACAGACGTGTTTTGTTACTATCTACAACTTAGTAGAACATCATTTTCATCTATCTCTTCAAGTTTTCGTTGTGTTCTCAAAAGACATGTGGGTGTATAGTTATGATACGGAGTGTATACTGCTAACATGGATAGAAAGTTTAAATTGCTTTATTTGGCATTGCTTGTTTGCTTGTACAAATGTTTGTTTCAACGATACATCAACGACCATCATGGATTTGTATAAACATAGTTATTATTCTAAAATTAAATTCACTCATGGTCAATTGTATCAATATATTTTATAATGAAGTCTAAATTTTGAATTGTGAATCATTTTCAGATTTCAAATCACTAGGAGTGTTGCAAGTAGTTTATAAGGAATCTATACTATGTGAGAAACTGTACTGAATTTTATATGTAAATATTTGTTTTAAAGTTCAAGGTACGAGGAACTTTCTGATAGTTGTTTTTTCTATTACTTTCAAGTTGTATTAGTCAGGTAGGATTCAATTTCCTAGTTTCCAACAATGCCTTGGATTGTTTTTCAACAACTTTACACCGGTTTGTCGAATGTTTCTCTTTAAAAGATTCTCACATTCGATTTCAATTTATGCACTGTTTCTAACGTCCAGTTATTAGTATATAATGTAAATCAAGTTCAGGGTACGTAATGAAGTCGAGTGCCAAAAAATCCTGTCAATAAGCTCAAAAATTGGTTGTTTAATGGTTGTATAATTGTTGGTGCTACTTTAAGACATGCTTATTACGAAGCCTGGTTTTAAACCGACATACAGGCTTAGCATCTGTTAATCATAAAACATTCTAATAAAAAATAATCAAACAACAATATTCTTATTAATCTCACAAAAATCCTTGGATTATCAATAGGCTAAGGACAAATTTCACACAGTATACCTGCACGCCATTAAACAATAACAGATTGAGAGAATTTCAGCACCCAACACTCACCCAAACACACCGACGGCGACGGCCGCCTCCCTGAGGGCCCGACCCTGCTCCATATCCCGCAGCGCTTCCGGTCGGATTGTTGCCGTATTACGTGGTTGACGCTCATTTTGCACCGCTAGAAAGAATCAACGGGAAGGTAAGAAACATTAGGGATGAAATCAAACGCACTGCACAACGGCGACCATTCCGCCCAGAAAGGGTTCGTACGATTTTCCCGGCGCATCCCAAATCCCGACCTCCTGATGACCTGACCCGTGAAAAAGCCGTCCCCGTGGAGCGGCGGCTGCACGTGGTTTCGTCGGTCGTGAGTGGGCGTATAGTTATGTTACAATGAGCGAATTTGACGGTGGTGAAGAAAATAGTAATAGTGTGTGTAAAAATGTGGAAAATTCGCCACAGACGTGTTTTGTTACTATCTACAACTTAGTAGAACATCATTTTCATCTATCTCTTCAAGTTTTCGTTGTACAACCGAGGACCTTTGTTCCCATTCATCTTCCCCCCCCCCCACAATCGCCCGTGCTCGCCCCATTAGGCTTACCGTCGTTGTCGTTCATGTTGTCCTGCTCCAGGATGGGACTGGCGGAGCCGCACGAGGAGGAGCTGTGGTGCGGGTGCTTTTCAGCGCCCAGGCTCGAGCCACCGCCACCGGTAGGGCAGCCGGCCGTACCGAGCCCGTTCACCGACGTGCCGTGCGCCGGCGATCCGGCCCCGCTCGGCGACTGATCGCCGGCCAGCGAGTGGTTGGACGAGGACGTGGTCGTGTGGAGGTTCTCCGTCGAGCCGGACGAGGGGTTTTTGTTGTTGTTGCTGTCGCCGCCGGCACTGTGGAGCGGGACGATGGTGTCGGCGCGGTCCCGATCGGACCCGTTTCCGGCCGACTGCACCGAGCCGGGCGTACCGTTGTGACCGCCGGCCATGCCGACACCGTTCAGATTCATCGACAGGCCGTTCGCCAGACCGTGCATGGCGGCGTGGTGCGGATGGTGGGGGTGGTGGTGCGGCAGGCTGTTCACCAGCGACGACACCTGGCTGTGGTGGTGCAGAAATTGACTCGTCGGCAGGGCGGGCGTTGGCAGGATGCTTGGACCGTAGCGGGACGGCGACAGTAACGCCAGCGAGACTGGTGGCCTAAGTGACGAGACGGTAAACCGCATTGTAATGAAATTACGGTTCGCCTCATTCCCCCTCGCTGTCGCGCCAAACACGACCGGATCATTTAGCATAACAGCATAATGATTTACCAAACTCGCTGCCCTACCGGCACAGACAGACAGACAAACACTTCCAGCTCTCCAGCCCTCGGGTGTTTGCCCGATTACCCTTTTTCTCGCCCAAACCAAAGCAGCTCGACCCCGATCCCGCTTACGGAACGACCATAAAGCGAGCGTCCCTTCTGCTGCGCGAAGAAAATCCCTCCGCAAAACGCAAACGCACATCTCCAACCGGTGGACAATTATTCATGCGGTATTAAACCACCCCGAGAAAGTGACAAATAGTTATTTTATGCCCTTCGGGAGAGCTTTTCGGCGCCTCGCGGTTCCCGGTGCGTGCGTCTCGTACCACTTCATTAGTGAAATTAATTTTCCCCGAAAATCGTGTGCTTCCCTCATGCTCTGTGCCAGTTTTGCTTACGGCCGATCACGCCAATCGGATGCAGCCATCCCCACATCCGTTGGGCGAAGAAATCGATTAAATTATGATTATATCATTTTATGACTTTCTCCGCTCTCAGGGTTGCGCAACTGACAGGATTGCCGGGTCTGCGGAAAGTGATAAAAGTTCCATCAACCAGATTGAGCCAACCGTTGCAACCGAGGACCTTTGTTCCCATTCATCTTCCCCCCCCCCCCCCCCCCACCCCCCCCAAAAACACCCCCCCCCCCCCACACCACAATCAACGACCATCATGGATTTGTATAAACATAGTTATTATTCTAAAATTAAATTCACTCATGGTCAATTGTATCAATATATTTTATTATGAAGTCTAAATTTTGAATTGTGAATCATTTTCAGATTTCAAATCGCTAGGAGTGTTCCAAGTAGTTCATAAGGAATCTATACTATTTGAGAAACTGTATTGAATTGGATATGTAAATATTTGTTTCAAAGTTCAAGGTACGAGGAACTTTCTGATAGTTGTTTTTTCTATTACTTTCAAGTTGTATTAGCCAGGTAGGATTCAATTTCCTAGTTTCCAACAATGCTTTGGATTGTTTTTCAACAACTTTACACCGGTTTGTCGAATGTTTCTCTTTAAAAGATTCTCATATTCGATTGCAATTTATGCACTGTTTCTAACGTCCAGTTATTAGTATATAATGTAAATCAAGTTCAGGGTACGTAATGAAGTCGAGTGCCAAAAAATCCTGTCAATAAGCTCAAAAATTGGTTGTTTAATGGTTGTATAATTGTTGGTGCTACTTTAAGACATGCTTATTACGAAGCCTGGTTTTAAACCGACATACAGGCTCAGCATCTGTCAATCATAAATCATTCTAATAAAAAATAATCAAACAACAATATTCTTATTAATCTCACAAAAATCCTTGGATTATCAATAGGCTAAGGACAATTTTCACACAGTATACCTGCACGCCATTAAACAATAACAGATTGAGAGAATTTCAGCACCCAACACTCACCCAAACACACCGACGGCGACGGCCGCCTCCCTGAGGGCCCGACCCTGCTCCATATCCCGCAGCGCTTCCGGTCGGATTGTTGCCGTATTACGTGGTTGACGCTCATTTTGCACCGCTAGAAAGAATCAACGGGAAGGTAAGAAACATTAGGGATGAAATCAAACGCACTGCACAACGGCGACCATTCCGCCCAGAAAGGGTTCGTACGATTTTCCCGGCGCATCCCAAATCCCGACCTCCTGATGACCTGACCCGTGAAAAAGCCGTCCCCGTGGAGCGGCGGCTGCACGTGGTTTCGTCTGGCGGGAATGGAACCGTTTTTATGCATAATTAATTTCGCCATATTTCGCCCGCGGTCGCGTGCATGTCAGCAAACGGTTAGGCGCGGTGACGGCATCCGACGGCTTTGTTTCATCCGCCGGGCATTTCTACACCTCATTAACACCCCTTGAGGGGGCACCACGCAAGACTTCCAGCGATGTGCCGCGGCACTTTGCCACGATGTTGCCAACTTTACACCCCAAACACACACACGCGCAAGTGTTCACACACGGCGGTGAACCGAATGGCACGTGTCGAAGATGTTCCCGGGACACAGCGGGATGTTGTTGGTATCCCGTGGAAAAACTCGCTCAAAATGTGGTTTCGGTGGATCAGGCCGAAAAGATAAAGCTAACCCGACCGTTTTTTATGCAAAAGACCTGTCTCTCTCTCTCTTTCCTCCAAGTAGTTCATAAGGAATCTATACTATTTGAGAAACTGTATTGAATTGGATATGTAAATATTTGTTTCAAAGTTCAAGGTACGAGGAACTTTCTGATAGTTGTTTTTTCTATTACTTTCAAGTTGTATTAGCCAGGTAGGATTCAATTTCCTAGTTTCCAACAATGCTTTGGATTGTTTTTCAACAACTTTACACCGGTTTGTCGAATGTTTCTCTTTAAAAGATTCTCATATTCGATTGCAATTTATGCACTGTTTCTAACGTCCAGTTATTAGTATATAATGTAAATCAAGTTCAGGGTACGTAATGAAGTCGAGTGCCAAAAAATCCTGTCAATAAGCTCAAAAATTGGTTGTTTAATGGTTGTATAATTGTTGGTGCTACTTTAAGACATGCTTATTACGAAGCCTGGTTTTAAACCGACATACAGGCTCAGCATCTGTCAATCATAAATCATTCTAATAAAAAATAATCAAACAACAATATTCTTATTAATCTCACAAAAATCCTTGGATTATCAATAGGCTAAGGACAATTTTCACACAGTATACCTGCACGCCATTAAACAATAACAGATTGAGAGAATTTCAGCACCCAACACTCACCCAAACACACCGACGGCGACGGCCGCCTCCCTGAGGGCCCGACCCTGCTCCATATCCCGCAGCGCTTCCGGTCGGATTGTTGCCGTATTACGTGGTTGACGCTCATTTTGCACGGCTAGAAAGAATCAACGGGAAGGTAAGAAACATTAGGGATGAAATCAAACGCACTGCACAACGGCGACCATTCCGCCCAGAAAGGGTTCGTACGATTTTCCCGGCGCATCCCAAATCCCGACCTCCTGATGACCTGACCCGTGAAAAAGCCGTCCCCGTGGAGCGGCGGCTGCACGTGGTTTCGTCTGGCGGGAATGGAACCGTTTTTATGCATAATTAATTTCGCCATATTTCGCCCGCGGTCGCGTGCATGTCAAAATTCGCCACAGACGTGTTTTGTTACTATCTACAACTTAGTAGAACATCATTTTCATCTATCTCTTCAAGTTTTCGTTGTATTCTCAAAAGACATGTGGGCATATAGTTATGTTACGGAGTGTATACTGCTAACATGGATACCAAGTTTAATTTTTTTTATTTGGTATTGCTTTTTTGCTTGTACAAATGTTTGTTACAACGATACATCAACGACCATCATGGATTTGTATATACATAGTTATTATTCTAAAATTAAATTCACTCATGGTCAATTGTATCAATATATTTTATTATGAAGTCTAAATTTTGAATTGTGAATCATTTTCAGATTTCAAATCGCTAGGAGTGTTCCAAGTAGTTCATAAGGAATCTATACTATTTGAGAAACTGTATTGAATTGGATATGTAAATATTTGTTTCAAAGTTCAAGGTACGAGGAACTTTCTGATAGTTGTTTTTTCTATTACTTTCAAGTTGTATTAGCCAGGTAGGATTCAATTTCCTAGTTTCCAACAATGCTTTGGATTGTTTTTCAACAACTTTACACCGGTTTGTCGAATGTTTCTCTTTAAAAGATTCTCATATTCGATTGCAATTTATGCACTGTTTCTAACGTCCAGTTATTAGTATATAATGTAAATCAAGTTCAGGGTACGTAATGAAGTCGAGTGCCACAGGGCGGGCGTTGGCAGGATGCTTGGACCGTAGCGGGACGGCGACAGTAACGCCAGCGAGACTGGTGGCCTAAGTGACGAGACGGTAAACCGCATTGTAATGAAATTGCTCATATGCGCGCTATAATTTCATTTAGGAAAGGGAGTATACAACTACAATCCTTTCCAGTGTATATCTAGTTAATAACAATCGCTCAGTTACAAAGAAAAACAAACATTCTATCTTCAGCCAATTAAGAGCACTTTGAAAATGAAACATGGCAGTTGGTTCTACAAACTCTATGTTTTCCTCTCAAAAGCATTCTTCTTAACGCTAGTAAAACTAATGCTTACTAAATATCTGATAAATAAATTTAAATGTACAGCTTTATGTAATGCTTTACGTGCATCATTATGTCGGAGAAAAATATAACCAAAACATGCTGCCAAAACAATACTAAAAATCTAAATATACTACATTCCTTATTTAGTGCCTAAATTATTCAAGATTGTTTTAAAGTTCCTATATTTTAAATCGAATTTTAAAACGATTATTTATTTTATTTAGTATGACGGCCTTAGTGGCCGTATTGTCAAAACGATTATTTGTATCGCAAAAAAATATTCGTGAGTGGGCGTATAGTTATGTTACAATGAGCGAATTTGACGGTGGTGAAGAAAATAGTAATAGTGTGTGTAAAAATGTGCTCATTAAAAATAATTTCTTTGTCTTTTATATTCGATTGAGATAAAACATGGTGAATTCCAAAAGTCGAGTATCACTATCTTGAAATCGACGTA
>KZ069320.1:4278-16858 GCA_002091845.1 Anopheles cracens
TTGTGCGTGTGAGCGCATGTTGGTGTAAACTATATTCTGTTAAACTTTTCCTTCCCGTGATGAAACGCGCGGAACGATTGGTGGAATAGTAAGCGTCTGTTTTTTTTGTTTTGCTTGACACAAAATTAGTGTTGTGTCTTATGATATCTTTCGACGAGATTCAAATTCATGAATCTTTCATTTAGGATTCATTCAGATTCAATCATGAATCTTTGGAGATTCATGAATCTCTAAAGATTCATTAATCTTTAAAGATTCATGAATCTCTAAAGATTCATGAATCTTATGAATCTCTAAAGATTCATGAATCTTATGAATCTCTAGAAGATTCATGAATCTCGTGAATCTTTGTTTCTAAGATTCAGAATCATTCATTTAGTTCAAAGATTCATTCAGGTTCATGAATCTGAATCTCTGTTACCCAACACTAGTGAAAATAAAACATCGTCAAATGCCACCAGTAATCGTGTGTATGGAAGGGAAGAAATTGCATTACATTTCGCAGTACTACGTCGGCTAGTTTTACACGTGGCAGCACAAGCTGTTGAAGTTTGAGTAACAGTTTTACACGCGAATTAATCTTGATTAAGGGGTTTCCGGGAAAGTTTTGCTAATATTTGTTTTATTTCTGTCCAGATATCTGACGATATAGTATGTCTAGATAATGTTGAAAATAATAATAAAAATCTTTTTTGGTTACATCGGGCGATAAAAGTCAGCTCCCAGTAATCTCTACTTAAATCCTAATCGCTTGTCAAAATGATTTTATGATTTCGATAACGTTCCGATAAGGATCCGATGAAGTTCCTATAACGTTCTGTAAAAGCTCCGATAAAGCTCATTGAAGGTCCAGCTAAGGCTACGATAACGTTCCGCTAAGATTCAGCTGAGGCTCGTACATATAAGACTACGATAAGGTGCCATTAAAGCTCCGACAAAGTTTCGATCAGGTTCCTGTAACATTCCAACAATAAGATTTGAATAAGGTTCCGAAAGCCCTTTGTTGAAAACTCTGTACGAAGAGTAAAAAACATGATGAAGTAAATAAATAAACGTAACATTCATGAGCGATTGATGCTCTCTTTGAGTTCATTTAGTCTTTATTTCACTGAACTTTTGGAATGATTTGTTTAAATATGATTCTATATTGAACTGTTCCGCGATGATAATAAAGAACAAAAACGCTAGCTCTGCCATTTCTGACGTATTTTGACTTAAGAGCAGTTACGTGGTCTAGATAGCCGTAGTCAGCCATGCGCACGGAAGGAAGGTCCAGCTGAGACTCGATCCTACAACCTATGGTATACGTTAGACTTTGAGCCTACGCACAGGACCATACGATCGTCCCGTACAAAGCAACAAATAGCATCCTTAAAAGTCTCACATTCATATGAAAAATATGAATAAAATTGAAAAATACTTCTGGCGTTTCGAAACATCCCACCTAGACGAACAAAGTTTCTAAATTCGCCAGCCAAACTTCACTATATAAACAACATTCTACAATCCATCCAGCTGCATGCTGCTAGCTTGTCGACGAACTCAGCATGAGCAGGCAAAAATGAGGTGCTCAAAAAACACAAAACGACACAAAAACACCATATTTCTATTGACTGCCTGCCCGGCAGTCGCACCGCTTCCGGCCAGCGGGTGAAACAAACTAACCGTTCGGATCCGGAATGATAACAAACTACGCCCTTTGAACAACGCAAAACACGACCCTTTCCTCGCTAGTTCGCAAAACTAGCGGCAGCACAATGCGGCGTACCGCCGTGAGCAGATCGTGCCGAAACAAAGGCCACCATCTATTTGCTTTATATCTCCTCGGACCAGCTAGCCAGCTTACGGGCGGGGAGAGGTGAAGAAAAATTGCGGAAATCTACTACAGCGAGTTGTTTGAAATCTCGTTACTCGTTTCCCGGGAATAGGTGGCGCGTGGGTTTTTGGTACGATTTTTGCGCTGCTTTGTAGTTCACCAATGCCCATCCAATTATTTACTTAAAACAAGCTCTCTGGCTTGACTACCCCCTCACACACACACACGAGCGACAACGATCGTTCGAGGTACATGCTGCTTCGTCATATTAATTTCGAATGCTTTGATTCTCGGAACATCCGAGCCGAATGTACGGAACCTTTATGCCTGTCTTCAACCCCCGGGGGAAGTTGAACATCGTTCGTTTACGGAGCGACACAGCTACAGAGCGTCTTAAATTGTGGAGGGCTTATTAAAGGAGGACCTTCCCGTGCTTCCGATCAAACATCGCACCGTCTGATGGAACTTTGGAAAAAAAACAAAATCATTCCATCATTCCGTTTGTCACTTGTTCGACAACTGTCAGGCTGTCGGATGGAGACATCATCCTTCCATTAGCGATGCACCGCCGTCCGTACCGCCGTTCGAATCAACAAGAGGCCGCATCCATACCTTCCTGCAGCGTAAGTATTTGAAGTGCGCCGAAATTATTTGTGCCGAAAGTTTCGACTGCAGGTCTCGCTGTCCAGATCCACAAAAAGAATCGGTGGAACCGGGTTTTTTCCCCCTTAGAGACAATGTTAATGACATCCTGTCAAGCACATCGCTTTCACCGAAATTGTCGCTTTAAAGATGAGAAAAATGGCACCGAAACCACATGCGATACTCATTTCGACGGTGGCAGTTTGACAGCGTAAAGTGAAAGAAAGTGTTACGATAGCTGCGCGGTGAAGGGCCATTGGTATCCAATTAAATGGAACCACCCTGCTGATAAACATAATGAAGGCATGTTACGTTTAACGAGGGACGCTGCGGTCACCGATGTTATCAATTCTTCAATTATGTAATTAATGCATTTTGCAGTTAAAAAGCGTCTCCTCCAAGTCTTCACGATCCGTTTTCATACTTTGTTCTTCTCTAGAATAAACAAATGGTTTGGCACAATTACAACATAAGAGTCAAAATAATTTCATGGTTTTGTTTTGTTGAAGCCAATTCTTGTCCTTCATGAAAAATAATTTTAGAATAATCATAGCACATGTTTTCTTTCGATTCTTCGTCTTCGTCTTACTTGCTTCCTTTCTGGGTTGTATGGTTCCCTTATGATTTCTGTATAAACCTTGATCAAAAGTGTACTGCTTCGAAGTAAAAATGTGAAATTATATGTCCATTTCCCTTTTCAGTGAACAACATTTCTTGAGCTTGTATTGTAGTGTGATTGTAGTATGTGGTGCTGATAATAATAAAGTCCAACCTCTTACTCCTCTATGCGTTTGGAGAGACGAAAATATCCATAAGATTGCGACTTAAACATCTAGTCGCAATTGGTAGCTAAAATTGTAATAATCATTCCATATCAAAGAGAGTTTTAACAAAACTCGTCCAACAATATTTTACCCACACATTTTGCTTCCCTTCTGACTTGCTTGTTTTCACGCTCTAGATTCGTACTTAATTTGTAACCATGTCAGAATGCGCATTAAACCATACCTCAAATGCTTCGGGTGCGCTTCCATGCCCACAAAAATGCGACAAATTTTACGACGTCCAGCCGGAGGTGTGAAGAGAAGATCCAGATCAATATCGATCGAAACGGAACGGTTATGCTGCAGCGCATAGCGAAGCAGCGACAAACAAACTATCACGACCCAAAACCCAAACATCGTGCGACAGACATACACGTACGGGGCGAAGAAAAAAAAAGGATAAACAATTCTAGTCACGTAGCGGAGCAAATTCTTTTCCACCACTTCCTTGTTTGCTGCCGTCGTTCGGCTTCGCCTTCGGCGACATCGACTATCGAACTACCGGCGCACAAAGCGACCGTAAACATCAGCAACAGCAACAGGAGAGGAACAAAAAAACTCCCACTGAAAAAAGCGCACACACACACTCGGTGGCACAACAACAAATGAACTGGACAAGGAAATATGAAAGTGTCGAAACGCGCTGGGAGTTCCGGTCGTGTGGGCTGCGGAGTTGAACCCCGCTGAACGATCTGTGTCGGACACGTGCGTTCAATTACCGACCACTCCCAGGCACGCACGCCGGACCGCCTTATATGTTTTCGCTTTCGTACCCACACGGTCGCCGATGTCGCCCAATATGTCGCTAATTAAAAAGTTTGTCTCATGCCCGGGTTGGGTTGGGTTGCCCGCGACAAATGGGGCTTGTAACGCGGGCGCGTAATCGATTTCGCTAAGCGATGTCCTTTGTCCTTTGGCGGGCGTTTGCTTGTTTGGAGAGGTACAAATGAAGCCGCGGCAAAACTGTGTGCAGCGGCATTATTGTGGCCCACACAAGACGGTACCGGGAGGCTGGAGGGTTATACATATATCGAACGAGAATAAGGAACCAATTTGGCATTTGCTTGACCATTAGCTGCCAGTTTATGCAAATGACTCAGAAACGACCGCCGTTAAATGGTTACAGATAACAGGAAGGCATTTAGTCAAATGGGTATGTTTCGCGATAGCTGTGAAGCCCGTTCTAAAGCTCGATTGGTGTTATTTGTTTCTATCTGTATGGTTTATGTGTGGTGTCGAAATGAATTTCTGATTCAATTCATTAAACGCTAACGTTTCCTTCTCCAATGTTTTCCAATAATATATGAGAGCTAGAGCACGAGGCGATCGGGTATCAGTTGATTGAAAACGCATATCTTCCTATTAATTAATGCTATTCTAATCTGAGAAGAAACCATTAACTATTTGTCTCAGCCATCACCATCAGTTTTCGTACTAAACGTTCCTCTCTGGCAAGAAGCTAAGGTTTATATTTTTATCTTTCATGCTATACTTTATATTGCATTTAAATGTTAGAATAGAAAAAAATGATAAAAACATTCAAGACTTATTACATCGTTTTTTTATTCTGTACATTTGCATTATACATTGCTTTTTCGTTTTGATCGAACTGCGAACTGTGAGCTTACAATATGAAAACAACATATTGGATTATAATAAAGTTTGGTGATTAAACCCGTCTCGAGGAGAGATAAAACTTTTGAAAAAAATACATTTCAGAGGTTAATAAATAAAACCAATGCACTCTCAACATCTTCCTGTGAGAGCAATGCATTAAAATGTGACACATTTCTCCAATTGCCGCTACATTTTGGAGTGCTAATCTGATTTCTAACATTTCGCACTAATCCGTCCTAAGTTTAGTATTGATTGGGAACTAGAACAGTGTAATTAATGTAAAGTATACTCCTCCTAACATAAGGGCGAATAACTTTGTTGAATAAGATTAATAAAGCATTGAGAGAACAATAAAACTGGTAAAATTGTACTAAAAATGTCGTGAGTGAATTGAATTAGTAAAACAAGTTCCTCTTCTGTATGATAAATCACCAGCCTAAGCTGAAATCAATTCAATGTTATTATGTGCAACTGTTGCAAACGCATCGCTAAACCAGCCAACGCAGAGCCTTCGGTTTTTTAGTATTTCGTTTTACAATAGACAAACGAGAAAGAGATAGTCTCGTTTTTATCATTTTTTTCTATTCTAACATTTAAATGCAATATAAAGTATAGCATGAAAGATAAAAATATAAACCTTAGCTTCTTGCCAGAGAGGAACGTTTAGTACGAAAACTGATGGTGATGGCTGAGACAAATAGTTAATGGTTTCTTCTCAGATTAGAATAGCATTAATTAATAGGAAGATATGCGTTTTCAATCAACTGATACCCGATCGCCTCGTGCTCTAGCTCTCATATATTATTGGAAAACATTGGAGAAGGAAACGTTAGCGTTTAATGAATTGAATCAGAAATTCATTTCGACACCACACATAAACCATACAGATAGAAACAAATAACACCAATCGAGCTTTAGAACGGGCTTCACAGCTATCGCGAAACATACCCATTTGACTAAATGCCTTCCTGCTATCTGCAACCATTTAACGGCGGTCGTTTCTGAGTCATTTGCATAAACTGGAAGCTAATGGTCAAGCAAATCCCAAATTGGTTCTTTATTCTCATTCGATATATGTATAGCCCTCCAGCCTCCTGGTACCGTCTTGTGTGGGCCACAATAATGCCGCTGCACACAGTTTTGCCGCGGCTTCATTTGTACCTCTAGAAACAAACAAACGCCCGCCAAAGGACAAAGGACATCGCTTAGCGAAATCGATTACGCGCCCGCGTTACAAGCCCCATTTGTCGCGGGCAACCCAACCCAACCCGGCCATGAGACAAACTTTTTAATTAGCGACATATTGGGCGACATCGGCGACCGTGTGGGTACGAAAGCGAAAACATATAAGGCGGTCCGGCGTGCGTGCCTGGGAGTGGTCGGTAATTGAACGCACGTGTCCGACACAGATCGTTCAGCGGGGTTCAACTCCGCAGCCCACACGACCGGAACTCCCAGCGCGTTTCGACACTTTCATATTTCCTTGTACAGTTCATTTGTGTTGTGCCACCGAGTGTGTGTGCTTTTTTTTCAGTGGGAGTTTTTTTGTTCCTCTCCTGTTGCTGTTGCTGATGTTTACGGTCGCTTTGTGCGCCGGTAGTTCGATAGTCGATGTCGCCGAAGGCGAAGCCGAACGACGGCAGCAAACAAGGAAGTGGTGGAAAAGAATTTGCTCCGCTACGTGACTAGAATTGTTTATCCTTTTTTTTTCTTCGCCCCGTACGTGTATGTCTGTCGCACGATGTTTGGGTTTTAGGTCGTGATAGTTTGTTTGTCGCTGCTTCGCTATGCGCTGCAGCATAACCGTTCCGTTTCGATCGATATTGATCTGGATCTTCTCTTCACACCTCCGGCTGGACGTCGTAAAATTTGTCGCATTTTTGTGGGCATGGAAGCGCACCCGAAGCATTTGAGGTATGGTTTAATGCGCATTCTGACATGGTTACAAATTAAGTACGAATCTAGAGCGTGAAAACAAGCAAGTCAGAAGGGAAGCAAAATGTGTGGGTAAAATATTGTTGGACGAGTTTTGTTAAAACTCTCTTTGATATGGAATGATTATTACAATTTTAGCTACCAATTGCGACTAGATGTTTAAGTCGCAATCTTATGGATATTTTCGTCTCTCCAAACGCATAGAGGAGTAAGAGGTTGGACTTTATTATTATCAGCACCACATACTACAATCACACTACAATACAAGCTCAAGAAATGTTGTTCACTGAAAAGGGAAATGGACATATAATTTCACATTTTTACTTCGAAGCAGTACACTTTTGATCAAGGTTTATACAGAAATCATAAGGGAACCATACAACCCAGAAAGGAAGCAAGTAATACGAAGAAGAAGAATCGAAAGAAAACATGTGCTATGATTATTTTAAAATTATTTTTCATGAAGGACAAGAATTGGTTTCAACTAAACAAAACCATGAAATTATTATGTCTCTTATGTTGTAATTGTGCCAAACCATTTGTTTATTCTAGAGAAGAACAAAGTATGAAAACGGATCGTGAAGACTTGGAGGAGACGCTTTTTAACTGCAAAATGCATTAATTACATAATTGAAGAATTGATAACATCGGTGACCGCAGCGTCCCTCGTTAAACGTAACATGCCTTCATTATGTTTATCAGCAGGGTGGTTCCATTTAATTGGATACCAATGGCCCTTCACCGCGCAGCTATCGTAACACTTTCTTTCACTTTACGCTGTCAAACTGCCACCGTCGAAATGAGTATCGCATGTGGTTTCGGTGCCATTTTTCTCATCTTTAAAGCGACAATTTCGGTGAAAGCGATGTGCTTGACAGGATGTCATTAACATTGTCTCTAAGGGGGAAAAAACCCGGTTCCACCGATTCTTTTTGTGGATCTGGACAGCGAGACCTGCAGTCGAAACTTTCGGCACAAATAATTTCGGCGCACTTCAAATACTTACGCTGCAGGAAGGTATGGATGCGGCCTCTTGTTGATTCGAACGGCGGTACGGACGGCGGTGCATCGCTAATGGAAGGATGATGTCTCCATCCGACAGCCTGACAGTTGTCGAACAAGTGACAAACGGAATGATGGAATGATTTTGTTTTTTTTTCCAAAGTTCCATCAGACGGTGCGATGTTTGATCGGAAGCACGGGAAGGTCCTCCTTTAATAAGCCCTCCACAATTTAAGACGCTCTGTAGCTGTGTCGCTCCGTAAACGAACGATGTTCAACTTTGTGGGCATGGAAGCGCACCCGAAGCATTTGAGGTATGGTTTAATGCGCATTCTGACATGGTTACAAATTAAGTACGAAACTAGAGCGTGAAAACAAGCAAGTCAGAAGGGAAGTAAAATGTGTGGGTAAAATATTGTTGGACGTGTTTTGTTAAAACTCTCTTTGATATGGAATGATTATTACAATTTTAGCTACCAATTGCGTCTAGATGTTTAATTTGTTGTCATATGGATATTTTCGTCTCTCCAAACGTATAGAGGAGTAAGAGGTTGTACTTTATTATTATCAGCACCACATACTACAATCACAATACAATGCAAGCTCAAGAAATGTTGTTCACTGAAAAGTTAAATGGACATACAATTCCACATTTTTACTTCCAAGCAGTGCTCTTTTGATTGAGATTAGTTCAGAAATCATAAGGAAACCATACAACCCAGAAAGGAAGCAAGTAAGACGAAGACGAAGAATCGAAAGAAAACATGTGCTATGATTATTCTAAAATTATTTTTCATGAAGGACAAGAATTGGCTTCAACAAAACAAAACCATGAAATTATTTTGACTCTTATGTTGTAATTGTGCCAAACCATTTGTTTATTCTAGAGAAGAACAAAGTATGAAAACGGATCGTGAAGACTTGGAGGAGACGCTTTTTAACTGCAAAATGCATTAATTACATAATTGAAGAATTGATAACATCGGTGACCGCAGCGTCCCTCGTTAAACGTAACATGCCTTCATTATGTTTATCAGCAGGGTGGTTCCATTTAATTGGATACCAATGGCCCTTCACCGCGCAGCTATCGTAACACTTTCTTTCACTTTACGCTGTCAAACTGCCACCGTCGAAATGAGTATCGCATGTGGTTTCGGTGCCATTTTTCTCATCTTTAAAGCGACAATTTCGGTGAAAGCGATGTGCTTGACAGGATGTCATTAACATTGTCTCTAAGGGGGAAAAAACCCGGTTCCACCGATTCTTTTTGTGGATCTGGACAGCGAGACCTGCAGTCGAAACTTTCGGCACAAATAATTTCGGCGCACTTCCAGGAAGGCATTTAGTCAAATGGGTATGTTTCGCGATAGCTGTGAAGCCCGTTCTAAAGCTCGATTGGTGTTATTTGTTTCTATCTGTATGGTTTATGTGTGGTGTCGAAATGAATTTCTGATTCAATTCATTAAACGCTAACGTTTCCTTCTCCAATGTTTTCCAATAATATATGAGAGCTAGAGCACGAGGCGATCGGGTATCAGTTGATTGAAAACGCATATCTTCCTATTAATTAATGCTATTCTAATCTGAGAAGAAACCATTAACTATTTGTCTCAGCCATCACCATCAGTTTTCGTACTAAACGTTCCTCTCTGGCAAGAAGCTAAGGTTTATATTTTTATCTTTCATGCTATACTTTATATTGCATTTAAATGTTAGAATAGAAAAAAATGATAAAAACATTCAAGACTTATTACATCGTTTTTTTATTCTGTACATTTGCATTATACATTGCTTTTTCGTTTTGATCGAACTGCGAACTGTGAGCTTACAATATGAAAACAACATATTGGATTATAATAAAGTTTGGTGATTAAACCCGTCTCGAGGAGAGATAAAACTTTTGAAAAAAATACATTTCAGAGGTTAATAAATAAAACCAATGCACTCTCAACATCTTCCTGTGAGAGCAATGCATTAAAATGTGACACATTTCTCCAATTGCCGCTACATTTTGGAGTGCTAATCTGATTTCTAACATTTCGCACTAATCCGTCCTAAGTTTAGTATTGATTGGGAACTAGAACAGTGTAATTAATGTAAAGTATACTCCTCCTAACATAAGGGCGAATAACTTTGTTGAATAAGATTAATAAAGCATTGAGAGAACAATAAAACTGGTAAAATTGTACTAAAAATGTCGTGAGTGAATTGAATTAGTAAAACAAGTTCCTCTTCTGTATGATAAATCACCAGCCTAAGCTGAAATCAATTCAATGTTATTATGTGCAACTGTTGCAAACGCATCGCTAAACCAGCCAACGCAGAGCCTTCGGTTTTTTAGTATTTCGTTTTACAATAGACAAACGAGAAAGAGATAGTCTCGTACAATGTGCCTGCAACAGAAGTAATCATAATAAACAATAGAGAACTATAGCTTGTCAACTTCCTCATTTATGAATCCAGTGGGATGGAATACTCTTCCACACCAATCCATTTCCAACCAGTCAAGGTGTTTGTTCTAAAATTATCAAAGCAATTACATCCCCACTAGCTACTATTTCCGGAATGTAAGTGCAAACATTGGATCGGAAAACCGTCCGCCCCACAAAAAAAACGGAAGGGACAAAATTTGTTATCAAAACTACACACCAACCCACCGTCAACGCACGCGGCAAATTTAACCAAAAAACGATGACTAGGATGACGTTAATCGTGCGAATTATTGACAGCTGATAGGCGAACGAACTCCGGCTGCCCAACCGGAGGTGTTTAAAGCCTGCGAGGGTGGATCGAGCTTGCAAAACAAAACAGAAAAAACGCCAAACTGCCCACAAAACGCACGTTATCTTTCCTCACAAACACACGGAACAGCCCGTCCGGCCGGCTGCACCACAGACACGGCCACGGAGATTTACCACACGTCCTCGCAGAACAACAATGGAACCCAGTGGGTGACCCGAAGCAAAAAAACCAAACACCAACGCACGCACACACCCAAAACTACCCTCCAAACAAAGGGTCCTGCGATGGGGGTGGGGGCGAGAAAAAATAAGCCCAACCGGACGCCACACACTATCGCGGCGAGCACAGCGTGACGTTTGTTTGTTTACGATTATTCCACCGTTTATGCCATTATCCTGTCGGGAGGGCGGAAGCAATTGTGGCATTTGTCCGGGCGCGCGTTTGGCAACACGGCCCACATGCGCGTGAGGCGTTCGCACAACTCGCGCGGTGCGATGTTTTACACTGCGGCCAACCTGTTGCTGGCGATACGCGTGATTTAACATGCATTTTATCCCAGGCGCGCGCGTGTGTGTGGCTTCTGTCCCACGGAACGTGTCATTTTAGCTGTGGTTTGGATAATTTTGATGGCAAACAATGGCCGGCAGGGCACCGTTCCCGGTTCGCATCCACCTGCGTACGCCACCCCGGATGCACGCGCCATTTCTTTATGCTTTTTGAGCAAAATTATTGGGTCAACATAAAAGGGGCGAGCAATGGGGAAGAAAACAACAACAAAAAAAGGCCTGCAATCGGGCTAACAACATACGCAAACAGTTCCGATAATATTAACAATTGGGTATATAAAGCGAGATAAACAGTCCAGCCTTTTTTGCCCTGCTCTAGCTTGCGCTCGCCCATTCCCCGGTAGGGCTCATCGGTTGACAAATTGTTTGAACAAATTAAATCAACAAAATGTCACGCATAATCCACATGTCGACCGTGCCGCTGCTGTGACGGAGATATGGTCACTTGTTGGTGTAACCGTGGTCTCCCGTCGAAAAGGGGGAGGCTCGACTGATGTCCCATTTCTCCCCGTTTTCATTTTAATCTGATAAACATGTACAACACCCAGAATCGATTAAATTAACCGTGTCGGATTAGGGTCCGGGAGCGGGTTCTCGGATCAGCGGCGTTCTCGAGCAACCGAACGGTGGCCTTTCCCCCCACATATCGGCCACCGGCAATTAGGCAAAGCCGCTCTCGAGCCGGTCGGCTGGTTCCGATGCGAACTAGGATCGAAAAGTCAAGATAAGGGAAGCGAACCGATCGTGTCGAGCTGTGTTGGACCCTGGGCTGGTTGAGTCCGAAATGATAGTTAATGCGATTATAAGCTCATTTGCGCTGTGGTTTTATCGCAGCCAGACATCGGGCGTGCTCTGCGCCCACTGATTGGCGTCTTTTGGTTTACGTGTCAGGTTTGCCGTGAGGTAATAGCGAGTGTATCGTCTCGAAAATCCGTTTCAATGTGATAAGATTGTAGCAAGTTGTTAAATAAGGGAAATTAAATTCCGTTTGGCTGGAGATTCCACGCAGAAGATACTTATTTTTGGTAAGACAGATGAATTCGGTGTTGTAATGTGTACAACTTACTAATTTGAGCTCGATAAAATGGTGAGTCAGAAGAGAAACATTGCATGGAGAATGCTTTGATATCTCCTCTCTTACCATGTTTCTACATGACTTGAGGGATTTCCCTGAACTATATGTAATGTGTAATATTGTTACTAAATCACAATACGTTGGAAAGCAAAGCAAAACACGGATAGTGTTGCAACCAAACCTTTAAAACATAATCTCCCACATCGATTGCTACACAATATGCTATCTCTTTCGGTTGTTACCATTTTTTAAGACATAATAAATCCTTAGTTTGTTTTCTACGGTCCATTTTCAGAGTTGTTGCTCATTTCTGAAATGTTTGAAAATATTCAGAGAAGTTTGACTGCGAGAGATAAAAATA